>JAQGDQ010000016.1:605498-877998 GCA_030141605.1 Tubiluchus corallicola
CTTATTGCTATATAATAATGATTTAATACAGTTAAACCAAGATCTCAAAGAATTTTAATCTTACATTACTTAACATTATAACAATGTTTAATCATTGGCATTACATTACCTTACTTCACCATTACTTTAATCGTATTAAGTAATTATTAAGTTATGAATAAATAACATATTCCCCTTCCTTTAAAGGGGCCTAATATGGGGAAATTGATCAAAAACCAATAGGTCAAAAACATGCCGTCTTCGTGTGTTTAAAGTGTTTCCTTAGTTTGTAATTTATTTTAATGTATTTAATGTATGTCAATCGCATAAAAACAATGTGTTTGGATACTTAGCAAAGTTGCTATCTTGGTAGAGAGATTTGACTCTGCCTTCTCACAGTCCCTAAATTTTTTGAAGCTTAATGTTCTTGTTTGCTAAAATAGAGTAAGTAAATTTGTAGACTATTTTAATTAATAATAACTATCATGTCTACTGCAGGGTGGTACATAACTCTTTACTTGGGGAAGAAAAACAACAAGTAACAATACAGAACAATTTATTACATTAAAGTATTGTTCAAACAATATCGAATCTAAAACACTCTCAAAATTTGGTGTGGAAGACTCATACCTTTTACACAGACTGCAATGTTGAGGGGTGTGACTGGAGCGACTAGTGTAGAACTCAAGATTCCTCAGATATCTAACAATCTTATCTGTTAAATATTGATCAGTTTCATGATTTTTTACCGTTTTAACATCCTGTTTGTCTTTCAGGATAGCTCTTGTGTGTGGTGGGGCTGAGATCTGACGAATTTCAAGGGCATTTAATTCAATCAGAAAAATTAATCCCAAAGAGTTTCCAGGAAGCGCAAAGCTTTCATACTTAACTTTGAGGGCATGGTAGATTCTCTATTGTTTTAGCAAGCCTTTGATGTAATAGTTTGTTCTGTTTTTGTTTCTGTATATAAAATGTTATGCACCACCACGTACAATGTGCGTACCACCCTCTGGAAAGCAACGCGCAATAATAGCACAAAGCATTTTGTTGCATGAAACTTTTGCTGAAACAGTAGAGAATCTATCACGTCTCCAGTCGTCTCACACAATCGACTATTTGAAGACTAGTGGTGATCGAAGCAAGCAACCCGAGAACTCTGTTATTGTTTTTTCGATCGAACTGAAAGACCTGAAAATCATCCCTACCAAACACACTGTAGCCTATTCTGATAGACAGAACTCAGGCTAATGTAATTTAAGAACATGTCACAGATTGATATTCAAAAGTTATGTTTCTAAGACACCTTTAAGAAGCGTTCAGAGATCTTGAGTTCCACCGTGATCTGTTCAATCATCTCCATCAAAATTGCAGTCTGTGCGCGACGTCCGAGACTATCCCACTAAATATTGAAGGCAGTAACGTGCCACTCTGTTTAATGTCTTCAGAAGTTTGATTGTTCAAGTAACGTTGCGAATGCTGAGAAAATAGAGGGGCAGAATCTTCTAGCAGGAGCATATCAATACAGCGGCTGGTAAGTTCCTGTTTTCTCTCAATAACTGTGCAGATGTGAATTATATCGTAAACACAATGCATTAAATTATACTGAGTAAAATATACTGGAAGATTACTGTACCCAAAATTGCTGCCGAAGAAGACTTATAATTATTGTTCATCATTGTCGTTCATCATAATTATGCCCATTACGTCTACTATAGACATTGGGCACGCAGACTTCTAAAAATTAAAGTAAAATCATCTCTGAAGTGGCGTTGACAACTCAGTGGCAAAGCAGTACGTAATTTGTTTTTGCTAAATTACTGCTGAGCTTACCTGTCTTAAGGTGAGATTTTTTATTTTATTATTACATTAGAATAATCTTAAACAGTTACTTATGCCAATAAGGTACTTTTTTATCAATAACATCGTTTTCTTGTTTGCGTACAAACACAGGGGTGAAGACGCCCTTCTGCGAGGTTTACAAACTGGTCCAGTGATAGTTCTTACTGCTCTAAACAGGAAACTGGAGAGTTACAAAAAAGGCAAGCACAATAAAAAATACTGCAGATTAAAAGTATGTCACTATATAAGTCACTTGTTAAGGATAAATGTTTGAATGTGTGTAAAAAATGTTGATTCTGTGTTCATTTAAAATAAGGTATATTTGACAATAATGACGAGCAATTCTCAGGCGAAATAGGACATGCACTCACTGTCATTGGGTATACAGAAGAGTATTGGATTGCCCAAAATAGGTAGGTGCTATAATTTGACACAAGCTGGATAATTAATCCCTGTTTGCAGTGGCCCGAGTGCAACATACTGTTCTCATAATCTAACAATTTTAATTTTTAATTATCCAACCATTGCTGCTATTTAGAATTAAAGTTCAATCTGTTACATTATCCTAATCTTAAAATAGTTTAAACACTGAATTTGAAGATACTGGTGAAAATGACGTCTGGTACCTACAGTACTCTCACTTTTTGTTGTTTAGAAGCTGTTTCTTTAATGAATCATTGCTTCATTAAATACAATGTGGTTAGCATTAAATGCAATGCATTAGCTATGTGGTTACAGAAAAATTATTACTTTGTTACGAAGTTAAGCAACGCTGTCTTGGTTTTTAAATGAATGAGTGTCCCCGGTGAAAACAAGGCCTAAGCAGTTGAACCTACCAGATTTTTATTTTCTGTCTTTGGGGGAGGATTTATAAGAGCACTAATAAAGCAAATGTTATTATACTGGTATATTTGCGCTAATATTGCGCGTTTGCTTCCAGTTCCTGTTTTTTTCAGGAACCGAAATTCGCGCAAAAAAGTGTAATCGAAACGAACAAACTATATGGTTTCATATGGCGGCTCTTTGAACTTGTTTTGTTATCGTTTCAGTTGGGGTACCGAATGGGGTGAAGATGGTTTCATTCGAATATTACGGAAAAAATCTGGATACGGTGTGATTGGCATAAACTTGTACGCAATATGGCCACGAGTATAGCTTCAACAGAATGACATGGCTGCGAGATACCACGTTTTGCACGCACTGCTGCATAAATTCATTAAGACTGTTTCAGAATAATTAATTTATACCATCATTGTTTTCTCGGTTTTGTTGAGGCGCTAAAATAAATAATTGCAGTTCACATCAAAATTTTTGTCGTTTCGTCAGTTCTTTGGATGAACATGTGCATAATAGTTTTTACTCTTTTAAATTTTAATCCCTTTTCAAGTTTCTAGAGTAAACATGGGCTAATACAATGGAACTCTCAGTTACAGGCTTACAGCTCTATAAAAGTCAACAGAAAACTTAGAAAAAACTAAAAGAGCACCATCTTGCAGTCATAATGTAAACCAATATACTGCCAATTATTATCCCGATAATTATAAACTTTGTTCGATGTACGCGTTATAATACTGTCGTTTGAAAAATTATTTTTACTTCTAAGCTTGTATATTTAATCGTGTGAGGTGCTCACTGCACCTTCAGTATTAGATACTCATTGTGTATAAATGCAAGATAACTGCATTGCATTTAGAATGTGCAGACAAGAATATCAAGGCTATGAGGTAATCTTTGCATTATTATGAATGTTAATATAAACAAAATTGTATCTACGTATACATTATATTAAATTATAGACAAACTAAATTCGGCCAATAAACGAGTAACACATTTTTCTGGGGACGTCACATTGGTTTCGGGAGATAGAAGAATCTGACATTTTTAAATGCTCACTTACGTAGCACGCATCAGTCTTATTTTTTTGTTTTAATAATTCGGTATTAATAATAAATTTTAAAAACTGAACGTATTCGTAGCAAAACCGCCAAGTGTTGGTTAGCCCTAACTGTTAGAAGCCATCAAAATGTTATTTCCAAGAAGTATTTATTTATATTAGGTATTTCACATATTATTATGCTTATGCAATTATTTTAAATGGTTTTCTAAAACTCTTTTCAGTTAATTTTTTTTTCGTTGTTATTATTATTATTATTGTTTTGATGATGATAACTGAATGAAAAAAATCATGAAAAAGACCACGACACCTTTCATCATCGTTATCATAATCGTCATCGTCATCCCTGCTGTCGTCGACATCAGTTTAATCATCCACTCAAAACGAATAATTATAGGGATTCATATCCGTGGAAGGTTTTCATGCGCCTGATATTCCGAGACTGGAGACACACTTTCTCCCACAGATGATACAGGTAAAATCGAGATGGAAACTGGCAAAGGCACCAACGCCTCGTCCTTCTTTACATCGCATTCTCTTTTCCTCGGTCTTCTGTCCTAGCTTTCTTTCAAATGATTTGACGCCAAGGTGGACTGCAGGCTATAGTAGACTATTCAATCGAGACCGTCAACATCAATATCAAACTAAATAAATTGAATATCGCTAGGAAGTAGTTATTTTGGTTGTTTCTCATTATGTAGATATCATTATGATAGTTTTCCATTTATGAGCAGTTTTAAGAGCACATTTAGCATTTGATTTGCTGTTTTTATTTTACTAGCTTAAATTATATCTTAATCAGAGCTATGCTGTGTTATTCTTAAGCTTTGCTGAAATAATGTGAAATTAGATACCGTAGACCCTACGTGCAATAGGTGAATAATTTTTTGTGCGCTAAATTTGTTTATTCCCACTGATTTGGCTTACTGTGGGTGTAAGGTAATCTCTACTAAAATTAGTATGATGTTGAAAGTCCTACAAATCTGTTGCTCAAATTTAAAATATTATTATTATGACAATATTATACACACTAATTATGTACATTAATTACATCGTTTTAATATGTTCCACGTAAATAAGGTAGCATACATTGGAGCCAAAGGAAGAGCGTGGTTACAAAAACAAATATTATATGTACCAACAATAACTCTCGGTACAACGTTTAAATTATGTTTTACATACATTTACGTTGAGTAGTAATTATAAGTGAAGTGAAATTAGATTTAACCAGACAATGGTTTATGTGACTAGAACATATATGTAAACAGAATGGTTTACATAAAACGCGATTGTCTCATTTGTTCACATATACTATTTGGTGAAAGCTTCGTTATCCGAAGCAAAACTGCTGGTAGTCAATTGCTGAACTTCATAAACAATATCATATATCATATCAGGTTGACAATATCGTTTACTCTCATTAAAACCATGTATTAATTACCTGCTAAACTGTCAAGATTATATTGACGTATATGGACAATATATGTGTTTACGTATTTGCAAGACTACAACAGTTTTAAAGTGTGTTCTCTTAATCACCATTTATGGTGTTTGCTGACACTGAAATTTCCGAGTAAGGAGACTTTTGAGAATATCACTGTCTGCACATTCATATTAAGAATACCAATGCTTAAGTCCTTTTGGTCCTTCATCATCGTCCATACCACCAAATTGTAAAGAAAATTATTACGGTATATGGTCAGCAATTTAAGTCTAACAAATATTAAAGTATTATATAAAGTATAGCTGTTTTCAGGAAAACGATATAAAAGCTGCAAATAACACGAATGACGAGGCAGGTAATGCAAATATGTAGCCAGTAGCCTACTCTCTGGTGAAAGCACAATGACGGAAAAGTTGGTCACAGGACAAGTCGTGTATACATGTGCGTAAGGTAGAAAAGTTCAGTAATAATGATGAGAACGAATCTAAAACGTGTCTTCTATCACGTCCATTTCTTCGTAAATAACTGGTTTTACATTTTGTTCTGATGTCTCTTGTTCCTTCCCTAACGACGGCACAACTTTATAATTAGTTACTGTAATAAAAAAGCACCATTAGGATTAGTAGTTCCAAATTCAGCTTGTAAATAAAAGCCTAATGAACACGAACATAAGTGCATCATAACTATTTTAGCATTGACATTCCTTTAAACGCACAAAAGCAATACTAAGTTAAAAAGCCTGAAAAATTTGCACTTCACTCGAAAAATTTTGGGGCTCGAACGCAAAAGGTCACCTGCTTTCCGAGCAACTGCACTAATCTTACACCATGCAGTACTCAACTGAAGTACATTGGTATTTCCTTATTTAAAAATGCGAAATAAATTAAATTAACAAGATGGACTAAACGGCAAATTACAATTTAGCAAATATCACAAATAGTAATTTCAAAAAGCTTAAATTTTAAAGACAACATACGTTCATAATCATCATCCTGCAGAAACGCATCATTAACCATTCCCTTCACATGCTGCTGTACATTTCCCAATCCAGCAACTTCTCGAAGCTGATGAGGTCCTGCTACATCTGGCCAGTGGATGCCAATACAGCAATTATAGATCCAAGCCCCAAGAATTGCACCAACGTGTGGTCCAACTACGGGTATCCAAAACCATAACCAGTCATTATAGCTAAAACGAAAGTGAGAAATAATCATATCAGAAGCAAGGCTTGGTTTACCAATACTATAAATATTATAATTATCTAGTAGTCTAATGACGTGATTTTCGTTACCCATAAAAAAACTTCTATAGATTTCTCTGGCAACATTTGTTACCTCTCTTTGCCCATTAACTCATTTTAAAACCTAAAGGCCCCAGATTTGACGAATGACGAATTACAATAGCATTTAAAATAGAAATCAGAATCGACCCAATGTGGATCATTTGGAGCTAGAAAAATAGCAAACGTATTATTAAAATTTTATTTATTTATTTATTATTTATTCAGTCAACAAGGACAACAAAGTCAATACAAAAACACAATACAAAAATGACATTTATAATAATTGAAAGTGGGACATTACATACAATTAAAATACAGACAACATCGAAGTATCTGTGTTGTACATCAAATCATGTAGCATCGCATTACAGCTAGAAAGAATACTCTGTCTAAGACTATGTATATGTGTATGTGTGTGCGTGCGTGTGTGCGTGTGTGTTTGTGCATTCTCAAATATATATATATATATTTATTTATTTATCACTATTTAAAATCACTTTTAAATGAGGTACAAAATTACTGCAACATATAGGCGAGGCCAAAGTTCCATATTGATAGTAGCTTAGTAAGCTGATTATAACTGGCGTAAGATATGCTGGATTAAAGCTGATTCAAAGAGGCAACCCATAAAAAAGTTGTAACAGCGAACAGTAACAGCGAAACAAAGTTTGCTTTATAGCAATTGAATAATTAGAAATAGTTCTCAATAAATAATTTGCTATTGCATAAAATGACCTTAGAGTAACATACACAAAAAAGGACCAAACAGCTTATGGACGTGTAAAACAAGCTGACCAAATAAAGCCTCATTTAATAAACAAAAGTCAAAAATTCATGGCAGCTGATGCTAATGGAAGAAATCAAAAACATTACAGTTGCCCAAGTTTATGATCAAAAAAAGATATTTAGCTGATACAGCACCACAGATAAACAGCTCACTGAGCATTTCTAGACCTTTACCTACACACCAAGCGATTAACTAGTAAACTATATTTTTTCACTTACCTGAATACTTCTTTGCCCCATCCAGCCATGGCCGTAAAAATTCTTGGACTAAGATCACGTGCTGGATTTATTGCATAACCACAGTTGAACCCAAGAACTAGCCCAATGCCCAAAACTGTGCCACCAACTGCCACCGGAATAAGGCCTTTGGGAACATTCATATTTCTTTTATCAGTTATAGCCAATACTGCAATGGCTAATATTGCTGTTCCAACTATCTGCAAGTGTTCAATAACGTTTGATCACATAGATCAACAAAGAGGCGTTTGCCTTATTAAGAGCTTTATTCAGTGAAGTTGCATGAACTAAATACAATGAAAAAGACCACGTGCAGTACATCATTGAAAGTAATGCATATCTAATTTGAAATTTGAAAATTTTTCTGATGTTCTGGATACAGTTTCATCATTGAGTCAACTTTTAAAGTGATAAACGACTATAACCAATAACCAGAGTAAATGTAACAAAAATTGATATTAACCTGGTCTCCTAATCCAGACTGCCAACTAAGAAACGGCTGAGGATATGTACAAAATATTCCGCCAGTGCCCATCGGTCCATCAATTTGACGATCACCACCGTCAAAAGCATTAATAGCATCTATAAATTGTGAAATAAATGAAAAGTAGGCAAATTGGAAGCCATAGATACTACCGACCTCCAATGTCAATAAAAATTTGAAAACATAAACTTACTTATTTCCAGATCACAATAAAATTAGGAGAATCTTTTTAACAAATGAAACTACAGATAAAGATATATAATAATAATAATAATAATAATGATGATGATGATGATGATGATGATGATGATGATGATGATGATGATGATGATGATGATGATGATGATGATAATAATAAAAATAATAATAATAATAATAATAATAATAATAATAATAATAATAATAATAATAATAATAATAATAATAATAGTAACTTCTTGAATTTTTATATATTTTTCTTTTCTCTAGCCATGTAAGTTATGAATAACACAACCTATCGCAATAAAAACATGCATCTGCTTTTTGAAAAAAGTTGATGTCAGTATAATTGTTCTTGGCCAAAAACCCCAACATAACACTACAAGTTCATCAAAATAGAATCATTCTTGTTGAGCTCAAAGCCCTTTCGATACAAGTATACAAAAAGCCACAGACTATAAAAGCAATAATTGTGCATCTTCATTAGCAGACAGATCCACTGCTGGCTTCTCTGCAGCACTCATAACAATAGAAATGGGTTGTTGTGGGGCACTTCTCCTCAGAAAAGTTTAAAAAACCAAATCGAACACTAAATCATCGAAATGACAAAACTAGCTGTTCTCACAGCGTACTCAAGTGTATTTCAACTTGGTTTCTCCCAACTCAGGTAGATAGGCATCAGCCCATTAATGACTCTAAACGTAACAACTTAGACTTAATAATATTCTAGAGCACTGTAATATGAATAACATCTCACTTTCATGTTTCTGTATAAGCTGTCTTGTACGTTCTCTATAAGTACACATTTTGTCCCATTCTGCGATAAGTATACATAAACGCATGCTGTGCACTGCTACGCTATGTTTCATTGCCATGTGTGTTTTGTAGGACAGGTAGCTGTTTTAACATAGACCTATGTATGCTTGATTTCATTGTCAATAAAGTAATCATAATTGTTTCACTTTTGATGAGCTTACCATAATAAACGCCATAAACAACAGCTGCTGCGGTGAGTGCTCCAAGATATTGGCTTAACCAGTAAAAGCACATTTTGTACAGTGGAAGTCGCCCCAGGATGGCCATGGCTCCCGTTACGGCAGGATTGATATGTCCACCTTAAAAATCAGTCACTATGATCACAATTTTAAGCACTGCAACAATTTATAGCAAACATAACTTGTGTATTGAGAACCCCCTTTTCCATTTAAGCTATATTGTGCTGATTTGTTTAAACTTGTGTTGCCCCCTCTTTTCTGTTATAAACTGGTTTCCTTTTAAACAGGTCATGTGACCAGACTTTTACCTGTACACTTACCTGTAGATTGGAGTAACTCAGGTGTTCACACACTGCAGTGACAAATTGTTTAGCGTCAGTCATTGATTTGTTGTTATAATTTCATAATTACACTTATAGAAGATCACCATGTAAGTTGATTTCTTAATTTCTTAAATGTTAAACTTTGTTTATTAAAAAGACTAGAGATTAGATTGTGTAATTTACCTAAAAGTTTGTTAAAGTTAATTAGATCAATTTAGTTTAGATTTCGCCGTAAAATTGAGTAAATTTATCTTATTTGTTTTCAGATTAAACGATACAAGCTACACAATTATGTTGTTGGAGTTTTTTTTATAAGAAGGTAGCACAGTTTAATATGATTCTGGGTGTAATTGACATGGACGACAGCTATACCGTGTGTCCTTGAGCCAAGCTGGTATCTGGGGCAACACTGCAGAGCGGTTTAACTTCGAGCTATGCTACGTGTTCTGGACTATACCTGATAGTATTATATTGACAATGAAGCCAGCGCTGCTGTACGATACTACAGGATTTTACATTACCAGCAAGTAGAAATATATTTGGACTTTTAAAGCAAAATGACTGATCCTTCAAACCAAATTCAGTTGAGAAAACTTGAACTTAAAAATAAAAAGCAAGAAGAATTAAGAGATATCCTTCGTGAAAGAGGGTTGATAGTTCATGGTAATAAAGCTGAATTAGTCACGAGGATAATCGAAGATGAGCAGTCACGATTGCAAGCAGCAAGCACTCATGACAAGGAAGCCGGAGCTGATGCGGATGAAAAATCAGCAAAAGCAACTTCAGAGCGGAAAAGCAAGCATAGCGCAAAGGGAGCTGAGAGGGATTCTCAATTCGCATCTTCCAAGACAGCTTCAAAGATGAGTGAGAGAAAGTTACGACTTCATGAACTGAAAATACAAGAGCAGGAATTAAAGCTGCAAGCAATGAAAATAAGGCATGAACGTTTGCAGAGTGAATTCTCAGGTGAGCAGAAGTCGCAGGTAACTGGCATTGAACCAGCCAATTATGTGGCGCCACCTGTTGCCGAAAAATCGACTAAACAAAAGGTCGCTGAGTGGTTGAAGCAATCTGAAGACGTATCTGCAGATTTGCAACAAATAAGTGGAAAGCTTGAAGGCTCCAATAGTACAAATAAATACAAAACGGAAGCCTTCGTAACTCTTGCAACAAATGACAAGTATGCTTTAGGCGCTTTAGTTTTAGCAAGCAGCCTGCGTCGTGTTAGTACAGCTCGTTACTTAACTGTCATGGTCACAAATAATATATCGCAAAATATGATGAGGCATCTTCGCGATAAATTTGACTATGTTCAACTAGTTGAAACAATAGATAGTAATGATCCAGAAAACCTGTATGTATTAGGAAGACCTGAGCTGAATGTAACCTATACCAAATTACATTGTTGGCGCCTCACACAGTTTAGCAAGTGTATTTTCTTGGACGCCGATACGTTGGTCCTGCAAAACATTGATGAACTCTTCCAAAGAAAAGAGTTTTCAGCAGCACCTGACGTCGGATGGCCCGACTGTTTTAATAGCGGCGTGTTTGTGTTTCAGCCAAGTATTGACACGTTCAATCGACTTGTTTCGTTTGCGACGTCCACGGCTAGCACGTTTGACGGAGGTGACCAAGGAATGCTAAACCAGTACTTTAGTAATTGGGCTACAGATTATGAAAAACATTTACCTTTCGTTTACAATACTGCAATGCAAGGGCAATATAGTTACCAAAACGCCATCAAGAATTTCGGCGAGAATATCAAAGTTGCTCATTTTATAGGTGCACACAAGCCTTGGGATGATATCCATAATTCACGACACAGGTACGTGGCTCCTCCTATGGGCGACGCAAGGTATGAATCAAGAATATTCAGCGAGTGGTTTCATATTTACAATGCTGACGTTATGCCTATGTTACAGAAGCAACGTAAATGTAATGAAGCGCGATATAATTTCCGTGATTTTAAAAACTTGCCCGCAGATGACTTAAATGTTTCAGCACCCACATTTGCCCCCGGGTTTCCAAGTAAAAGCGTGAGCCTTTGCTCAACCTCATACGTAGGCAAACATAAACAACTGCCAGCAACGTCGGCTATAGATGAACCTACTCGCTGATTGCAATGGATGGACCAGCCTCAGAACATGACAGCATTCATGAATATCATGCGTGAGGGACAGCGTCAGCAAATGAACATGTATAATGCCATGCAGCTTCCTGCAGTTGAGCTTGAAAAATTTGATGGCAACGTGATGCATTTCTGGCATTTTATTAAGCGCTTCGAGGCCAGTGTAGAGAATTACACAGAAGATGAGGCAGCAAAATACACAAGGTTACTACAACTCTGCACTGGACGAGCTAAGGCTGTCGTGGAGAGTTGCCATTATATGGATCCCCATATGGCCTTTAGACGTGCTAAGTATTTGCTAACAGAACGTTTTGGATATCCCTACATGGTAACTCAGGCTTGGTTGGATAAAATTAACAATTTTAGTTGTATAAAAATACAGGAGCCAGAAAAGTTACAGGAGTTCTCAGATGCACTTGTTGGGTGTATTGAAACATTAAAATGCATGAACAATTTGAGTGAAATCAATACTCAATCCGGTTTACTGCAAATTATTAGAAAGCTGCCATATAAGTTCCAAGACAAATGGAAGGATGTTGTGTGCCGGTTACTGAAGACGCAAAACAGGAACCCATCCATATATGATGCAGTTGACTTTGTGAAAGAAGCAGCAGAGAAGATGAATCATCCAGTATATGGAGAATTGTATAACAATGGCCCAAAGAGAGTAAAGCAAGGCAGTGCAGCCAAAAACTTTGCGAGCATTTCTAGAAATATAGCAACTCCTGGTGCTTCTACGCAAGTTACAAGGGTGAAAGAACGCAATCTAGAAGAGAGCAAGAAGCCAGGAAACAATGGCAAACAATGCTTGTTGTGCAACTCGGCTGAGCATGTATCATTACAAAAATGCAAAAAATTTAGCACGATGAATGACATCGAAAAATTGGCATACACAAGGAAAGAACGTTTGTGCTACAATTGCCTGGCTAAAGGGAGACACAGAGCCTACCAGTGTACAAAACCACCCTGCGATGTGAATGGATGCAACCGGAAACACTCTTCCTTACTTCATCATGCATTAGAAAGAAATGCACAAGCGCGGCAGAACGATGCAGCTAGCCAAACGGAAATGGATCGGCAAAGCACAACTCGAGCAGTCTCGTGTCTAAATAAAGCTTCCTACACAGTTACAAAGGCGGCGTTACCAGTACTGCCAGTCTTAGTACATGTAGAAGGGAAACGACCTGTAAAAACATTGGCATTATTAGATCCAGGTTCTACAAACACCTTTTGTTCAAAAGCACTGTTTAATCAACTTGGAGCCAAAGGAAAAGAAAATGTTCTGTTGTTAACTACTATAGACAAGAAACATAGCAGGACTGACACTATGGTAACTAGCATGACAATCATGAGGATGGATAGAAACAACCATATAGAGCTCCCTTGTGTATTTGTTCGGCCTACTCTCATGTTAGATGTTCAATCTCTAGCAACAGTTGAAGATGTGATAAAATGGCCGCATCTCCGAGACTTAGATGATGTTCTAAAGAGCATAGAGAAGAAAGATCAAATGGAATTAGGTCTCTTGATTGGTCAAGATGTCGGTGAAGCATTAATTCCCCTGGAAGTAAGGACGGGAGAAAAGGACGCCCCATATGCCATTAGAACCAAACTAGGTTGGACGCTTAATGGCCCTATAGGGGGCGGTAGAGTCAATATGTCAGTAGCAAATAACATGATTTTAATGAACGAAATGCAGAACCAGGATGAAATACTGCAAAACCTCGTTGAGAGATTTTGGAAATTGGACAGTGTAGATAACGATAGACGTCTGTCCAGAGAAGACATTAAAGTACTAGATATTTGGGAGAAATCAATCACAAAACGAGGTGACCATTATGAACTGCAGATACCATTCAAAGAGGAAAAATGCAAATTACCAAATAGCCGGGAGATAGCAGAAAAGAGGCTGGCTAGTTTGGGCACCAGACTAAGCAAGAATCTAAAATTACATGAAAAATACACCGAGGAAATGAATGATTTACTTAGAAAGGGATATGCGGAGAAGGTTGAAGAAGCAGACGACCAAGATGACACAATGAAATGGTATCTCCCACATTTTCCTGTTTATAATGAAAATAAAGCTGACAAAACTCGGATAGTTTTCAATTGTGGAGCGAAATGTGATGGCATCTCGCTGAACATATTAGCATTACAGGGACCTGATCTGACCAATACACTTCTTGGAGTATTATTGCGGTTCAGGGAGAAGCCCGTTGGAATGATGGCAGACATAGTGGGCATGTTTCATCAAGTCTTCGTTGCTCCTCAGAACAGAGACATGCTACGCTTCCTATGGTGGCCAGATGGACAATTGGATAAACCACCACAAACTTATAGGATGACAGTGCATTTATTTGGAGGGGTTTGGTCCCCTAGTGCAGCATCCTTTGCAGTCAGGCGCACAGCAACAGATAACGTGGAAAACTTTGACTATGAGGCAGTCAGTACTGTACTGCGCAATTTCTACGTTGACGACTGCTTGAAATCCGTGGATATAGCAGAGCAAGCTATTAACCTGATTTCTTGCTTGACTGCCTTACTTGCCAAGGGAGGCTTTTGTTTAACCAAATGGACCAGCAATATCAAGCAGGTTTTAGCAGAAATCCCGGAGGAGCACAGAGGCAAACTGGTTCAAAATTTAGACTGGGCTCATGATCCACTTCCCATTGAGCATGCCCTTGGGGTCAAATGGGAGGTCGAAGGAGACACCTTTGGAATCCAGGTCAAAACTAGGGATAAACCTCACACCAGGCGAGGACTTCTAAGCTCACTGGCTTCGGTATACGATCCCCTAGGAATGGTAAACCCATTTGTCTTGCAAGCAAAATTGCTTTTCCAGGATGAATGCCGCATCAAAACAAAGTCTTGGGATGATAAATTGGAGGATGCAACTGAGAAGAAATGGATTAAGTGGAAGAGCGAATGCCAACTTCTAGAGAGTTTAAAAATGAGCCGTTGTGTGAAGCCTTGCGATTTTGGCACGGTTTTGACAAGTGAACTGCACCACTTTTGTGATGCATCGCAATATGCATACGGAGCTGTTAGTTATATACGATTAACGAATGACTGTGGTTCAGTTCATGTATCATTCCTAATGGCAAAGTCTCGTTCTAGCGCCAATTAAGGGTCTCACAATTCCCAGACTGGAGCTGTGTTCAGCAGTACTAGCAGCAACAATGGACAAAATCCTAAGAGACGAGTTGTCTTTATACATAGATTCCTCAACTTTCTGGACTGATAGTGTCATAGTTCTGCAATATATAAGAAACACTACAAAACGGTTTCACACGTTTGTGCAGAACAGAGTGACTCAGATTCTTGAAGTTTCATCTCCCATGCAGTGGCATCATATAAATTCACTGGAGAACCCTGCTGACGACGTCTCCCGTGGGATGGATGCGGCTTCCTTGATAGCCTTGGAAAGATGGAAACATGGACCAAGTTTTCTGCTAGAAACTGAAGAACATTGGCCACAACTGAACATAGATGCAGAGAAAGACAGGATAGAAAACGACAAGGAAGTCAAGAAAGTGGCTGCAGTTAACAACATTGAAGCGAAAAGTGAAGCAGATGTAGATGTCATCAATCAGCTGATAAAGCATTACTCATCGCTATATCGATTAAAGAGAGCGGTAGCATGGATACTGAGAGTCAAAAGAACACTTCTAGCTAAAATTAAAGGAAAAGATCTCACTGAACTGGCTCACCTGGCAAAGCCTGAACTGGATGGAGCCTTACACGAAATTACAAGGCATGTACAACGAGAATGCTTTGGTGCTGAACGTAGAGCACTAAAGTCAAAGGATCAGCATGTCGCAAAGTCAAGCACCTTATACAGACTAAACCCATTTATGGACGAAAAGTGTATCCTGCGTATTGGAGGCCGCCTGAAGAGATCAACCATGAATAGAGAAGTAAAGCATCCAATTATTCTACCTAAAGGTCATAGACTTTCTCGGCTTATTGTAAAACAATTCCATGAAGAGAATGGTCATGTTGGAAGAGACCATGTAATGGCATTGGTAAGAGCAAAGTTCTGGATCGTAGGCATAAGAGTGATTGCTCGACAAGTTTGCCATGAATGTAGAGAATGCCGACTACGTCATTCGCAACCTATGAAGCAGAAGATGGCTGACTTGCCGAAAGAGAGGATTGAATGTACTGATGTGTTCTCTGTGGTTGGAGTGGACTGTTTTGGTCCTTTTCTTGTCAGACGTGGCAGAGTAGAAGTAAAACGCTATGGACCACTATTTACGTGTCTCTCAACTAGAAGTATCCACTTAGAAGTGCTATACGCCATGACAACGGACTCTTTCATCAAAGCTTTACACAGATTCTGCAGTAGGAGAGGAAAACCCACCAAGATTAAATCAGATTGCGGAACGAATTTTGTGGGTGCAGACAAAGAGCTGAAGAAGTCACTGTTGGAATGGAATCAGGACGTAATAAGCAATGAGCTACTGCAGAAAGATATTGAGTGCCAGTTTAACCCTCCAAATGCACCCCATATGGGAGGAATATGGGAAGCTATGATAAAAAGAGTAAAGAAAGTGTTACAGTCAGTAATGATGGAGAAAATCACCGATGACGAAGGCCTACACACACTATTTTGTATAGTGGAAAACATTATCAATAGCAGGCCTCTAACGACACTTTCTGATGATCATGCAGACTTTAACCCTTTGACGCCAAATCACCTTTTGCAGATTCATTGTGAAACCAGCCTACCACCTGGCAAATTTGTTTTGGCAGACATCTACAGAAAGAAATGGCGGCAGATTCAGCATTTAGCAAATGTCTTCTGGCATCGATGGCGAACTGAGTATTTGCCAATGTTACAGTACCGCTCTAAATGGAACAAAGAGAGAAGGAACATCCAAGATGGAGATGTCGTTCTCATCATGGACAATGCTCCCAGAAATTGCTGGTTGCTAGGGCGCGTGATTGAAAGACATTTTAGCAATGATGGATTAGTCAGAAGTGTCACCCTCAAGACCAAGGATGCACTTCTACGAAGACCCATCCACAAGCTCTGCCTGATAGAAAGTGTATATGATAATTAGTTTTCTTAGTAATTGACACATTACTTAAAATGTTAATTAAAGGAGATAATGTAAATGCTAAAAGGAAGCATTTAAGGGGGCGGTGTGCTGATTTGTTTAAACTTGTGTTGCCCCCTCTTTTCTGTTATAAACTGGTTTCCTTTTAAACAGGTCATGTGACCAGACTTTTACCTGTACACTTACCTGTAGATTGGAGTAACTCAGGCGTTCACACACTGCAGTGACAAATTGTTTAGCGTCAGTCATTGATTTGTTGTTATAATTTCATAATTACACTTACAGAAGATCACCATGTAAGTTGATTTCTTAATTTCTTAAATGTTGAACTTTGTTTATTAAAAAGACTAGAGATTAGATTGTATAATTTACCTAAAAGTTTGTTGAAGTTAATTAGATCAATTTAGTTTAGATTTCGCCGTAAAATTGAGTAAATTTATCTTATTTGTTTTTAGATTAAACGATACAAGCTACACAATTATGTTGTTGGAGTTTTTTTTATAAGAAGATAGCACATATATGATGTGGAAAAACTTTTATGAAGATCCTGCAGTACCATTTAGAAAAAAATTATGTCACTCTTTGATGTGGGATATCAACACTATGTTCCCCCAAAATTCTCTTACATTACTTCTATGTAGAATCTCGTAGCCATTACGTAGGATAAATTGTTAGAATGTCAGTTCTTCCTCTCAGGATGTCAAGGCCACATTATTTCATTTTAGGGAAAAATATATCTATGTTAACGGCCATGTATGAAATTCAGACATTTTACAAAAATTCCTAGGCATTTCATATAACATCTATGCATTTCAGCAAAAGTGAGAAATAAATTTTTTGCGGCGACTCTTTCACACTTTACCTAGGCGTTTCGTATAATAGCTAGGAATTATGTAAAATGTGTAAAGTGACTTTGGCAATGTGTAAAATGTACATATTTCGCCTTGAATCGAACTTTTCCTAGCTATTTTGTACATTACTTAGGCATTGCAATGGAATGCATAAAACGATTTAGTCAATGTGCTAAACTAAGTAAGCTATTCAAGTAAGCCGGTGAGTTAATTATTTTACTGTAACGACATCCTGCTGAATCAGATGGATCACTTTCCATAGCTTGGAATTAATACTGCAGCCAGGATTCAGTAAAGTTTCTAAGAACAATGTTCTTCATAAGTTTACGCAAACCGACATTCTTAGCGCCACACACAGATTCGTTAAACCGGTTTTCTTAAAGATCTTCTTAAGCGTGAGGCTTAGAGTTTGCATAAAAACAATTTTCCATGTTGTGCTTAGTTTAAAGGCAGTGTAAATTGTTTTCGTATTATTTTTCTTGCCAGATGGCAGCATCCAGCTTAAAGAGTTTAATACGCGCACAACAGTAGGGCCTATTTATAACCTGTACTCCACAATAATTATAAAGATCCTACAAAAGCTTTTCCATACGGTACAAAAGTTTAGATATTGTAAACGCTGCAAAACGCTTATCAAGGTGTAAACTTGCAGCAGACTAATTTGTGAACAAAAATTGGTGTCCTTTGCAGCACTTATAGTGTTTAGTACGTCTATACGAAGAGTGTGTATACCTTATCAAGACGAAATAGTACTTTTGTCACATTGTTATTTAATTTATTTCCTGTTATTCCATTAAAAATTGTTTTAACAATGGGTAAACGTAATAATGAGCGATTTTCGTAGGCTAATTCCAGCTGAACTAATAATGGACTTATAAACACTACTCGCTTCTTTCTTCTATAAACGATGGGAAATAATGTTCTCTAGGCTTACAAACAACTTTTTCACTGTTTCATTTACGTCAGATTGCTTTCATCTGTAAGAGACGTTGATGATCTCTATATAGGTCTGTGTTTTCGTGATTCTGAAATGCTATAAACATGTAAACTTTTTGACAACCACCTGGGCACGTATAAGCGTAGGTATACCATAGTCTCTCTCTCTCTCTCTCTCTCTCTCTCTCTCTCTCTCTCTCTCTCTCTCTCTCTCTCTCTCTCTCTCTCTCTCTCTCTCTCCTTCTCTGTCTCTCTATCTCATCTCTCTCTCTCTCTCTCTCTCTCTCTCTCTCTCTCTCTCTCTCTCTCTCTCTCTCTCTCTCTCTCTCTCTCTCTCTCTCTCTCTCTCTCTCTCTCTCTCTCTCTCTCTCTCTCTCATCGGAAAAATCTCGGGACATGAGAAAAAGCCAACTCAACCAAGAAATCACACAATATATATATATATATATATATATATATATATATATACGGAATCACAGAATATAATGTATAATAATATAATACATATAAAATGTGTTCAATCAGAACAATTGAACAATTACGTTAACTAAAATTTGTTAGACGTTCTATAAAACGCCTAGAAAAAGTATGCTTAAAATATAAGAATTACACACTTTGCCTAGAGAGACTTTTGCATTTTATGTAATACCTAAGAAAAGTGTAGAAGGAGTTGTATTAGACACTTTACCTGGTTTGTTTCGGCAGTCTACAAAATGCCTAGGCATTTTATAAAATACTCGATTTCACATTTTGCCTGTAACATCTATAATTGTTTGGGAAACAACATAGGATGTTTTAGCTATGATAACTTATACTGAATGAGTAACATACAGTAGGCCACAGTAATGTGAACAAACCGTTATGTTTCAATACTTTTAATTTGTTTTTTATATGACCCAAAACAAAAAAGCAAAAACGTAATATGATGGAAAAGCTTAAAACGCAAAAAACGTTACGAATGTTTACATACATGCAAAAATTAAAAAAGTTGACATACGGTGCAGGTTTCTGTGATGAAAGACCATTTTGTCTTTGCAGTGACGTTTCCTTGAACCAGAAAAAACCAGTTCAAACTAAAAGACCATGGAAAGGGCGAAATCCTCCGCTACCTTGAACACTTTTGCAAAAGCTTGTTGCTACAAATTGTGTTCAGTTGAGCAATGAGCATGTTCAGATTTTGAACTTATTGATTTTTCTGCTTTTCAAGGTTAACGGGTTGTGTAATATTTATTGAAGAAACAAAGTTTGGATAGTCGGATTAAACACAAACAAAAAACATTTAATAGTTTCCAGACCTGAAACACCTCCTGATACGTACACTCCTAAAGCAACTGCCACACTCCAACCTATGTTGATTGAAAGAAACTCTCCAAATTCTCCTTTGCTGAGCACAGATTGGGCAACAGCTGCATCGCCTATAACCTAAATATAAAGTACAAACTATACTAACTCTACTGCTAATAAAAAAACTTTACAAAATAAATGGCAACTTGTTTTCTAATCTGCCCAGCTACTGTGCTGCCCAGCAACGTAGTAGCAAACTCCTATTTACCATCTTCAATTGCTGACCTTTCGTTTTTTAAATGTTAAACATCAGTATGTTCTTTTGATACTTGTAAGGTCATTAACAGTTCATGTAAATTTCTACTCCTCAAGTAAAAATATCTATAATTTGACAGGTTTTCCCCCAAATCAGAATAAGAAAAACACTGGTCCTTATAATATCAAATAAACGCACATCACTGTGCATCACTGCACAGCGCTAACAGTAAATAAAAAATTAACTTACTTTCAATTACATTCAACGTTCAATTGCTTCGTTACATCATCACATCACATTATTCACCTCACTGTTTCAACAAGTTTTTCGCTGAGGCTGAATTAGTTATTTCACCTAAATTATTTTTGGACGTTTTTGTACGAGTTTTGCAAAATTTATATTCCTTATTTTAAGAAAACTGTAAGCTCCTTAGCATTGGCTCATCAATGGTGGATGCTGGATGCAGTAAGCCTATCACGACTTCCGCAGTCGACATTTTATCCAACCTGTATCTTCGACTTTCTTTAACATTTTGTCTAAGCACCATCAGCACACGAAATGTTTAAATAACTTTTTCAGAGCCTTGGGATAGTTCTATGGCTCTTTGGAAAAAAGAAGGTTTGCCCTACCAGACAAGACTGCGTGTTCGACAATCATTCTAAAAGCTTTAAAAACGTGTTATTGAACCTAACACTAACTATGAAAGAACTTACCACTAACATAAACGTGCCTAGGAACTCGGCCAGGCACTCCCTTCCCAGGGAGTCATGTATCCGCAACACTCCCTTCAAATTTGTCCGCCATCCCATTTTATTTATTTTACACGGGAAATCTGCTGTCTGTGCAATCAGTAGTTCAGTTCAGTAACTTTGATTTTTCTGCAAATTTCTAATAAGCATAACAAGTAACAAAATCCTAAACGATACTAGTGTACACGCATCTGTGCTGTACAAACGTTCCCAACATAATGCAACTTTGAAAGGGTGGATTCAATGGAAGCGAATACCTTCTAATACCGTTTGCATCATTTTATAGTTTATATAAAAGAGGTAGGCGATTGTTCAGTTTTGTTTTCTCTGTTTCATTAATAATTTGTTTCACATGCTTTTTCAGCTTATTATGGTTTGGTCTATTTTGTTTATGACGACATCCACCCCCAGTCGAAAACTGAATGTCTAACATTGGCGCTGTGTAATTACTACTGATAAGCGGTACAGAGGTCGGGTTCGTTGTGCGTGTTTTCGATATCGATCACGGTCCACAAGCTGTATCAAATAAGAATAAAAATAACGTCATTAAACGCTTTGATTGGAATGTTTTTTATATACTTCGGCACACTGCAAGCCGGAATGCAGCACTCAAAGACAGGACCTGCTCTATGAGATGTTTGTGGCGTGATGGAGTCTAGCTCGCTATCAATAAAATCCTTGTAAGATGCGCCACTGAACAGTCAGTCTCGTTCAGATGTGTATATACATGTTCCCTCCACGAGGAAACAGCTAAACTTTACGAATGAAGCGAATTAATAGAAACAATGGGAAAGCGCTCGTACTTATTCCACCCAGCCACAAATCGACATGACATTGTAACGAAAGTAAACAAAAACGATATTTCATTGTTAATTTTTTACTTTTTTCTCGATTGTACTCTAAAATTGTATAAAATTCGCACTTTTTCTAAAATCCACTTAATATATAGATAATATATAATAATAATATGTAATATAGATATATAAATCCATTTAGTATATATGCAACAACATGACTACCACAAAAAGAATCTTAAAGATACTAATATAACTGAAAAGGTCGTCGGTTATTACAAAGTTGATGATCAAACTTGAAAACTTGTATTCGTTCTCCAACATTTAATTTGCTTTTGATGGTATGACTGATGTCAATGAAATTACATAGTCATCTACTTTTCGGCATTATTACTGGTCATCATCTGTTAATTTTTCTGGTGTCTTTTGTGACAGGAAAAATTTCAAAGTTAGAACAAGTTTTGAACAACATGTTCTTCAGGTTGTTATTTCTGACTTCGTTTTTACAGTTTAACAAGGAACCAATAGAGGTTTCTTGCGACTACTCATAAAAACTGTATTAGTATTAATTTGAGGTTTAGGTATAAGTTTTCTACATTTCCCAAATTTTATTTTTTGTCCTTCAAATTATACTTCACGATTTTCTTCTGCGTGTAATGTTCCAGTTTCTTCAACAAGTTTCCTATAATGTTGATAATAACTTCAAAATCGTTGTTTTAGTAAAATGCTCGGATTTTTTGTGTAGAAGAATTTATTTTCCATTAGTATTAACTTCAGCTATAACCACAACCAGTGAAAAGCAAAAGATTTTTCCTTAACAGCTTTGTAAGGTAAAACAAGATAATCTTGATAAAAACACTGATAGTACTGATACGTCAATTAAGTTAATATATAACCGCAAGCTGTAAGAGCATATCATCGACAAAGACATTTAAAGTGGTCTTCAATACATATTGAAAAAGGCCTACGAAACTGGCGCACGATAAGGAAAACAAAGTTCGATCCATTTTAAGCAAACAATAATCTTTTCACTAACTTATTTTTTAATTTGTGAAGATTCTTTAGAATTTTCTAACCATTCAAGCCGTCATCTCACATCATTTGCATGTCATCTCAACGCCAATGCATTGTTTTATATGTTTCCATCGTTCTGCACGTTTGCCTTGTTTTGGTCATGAAGCTTCTCCAGGCTCTCCTCTTTTGACCGCTCGGTAGCCATGACAAACTTCATCCCGATCAACTTATTCACTTGGCTAACTAAAGAAAACAATCAAGTAAACAAGTCAAATGCCTTCACTTTCATACTGAAAACTAGCCGAGGTATTTACCCATTGCTGAGGTTAGTACTTATTACGTGTGTAAACCTTGAATTAGCTTCGTAGTGATTTGCTCAAGATCGACTGCTTTATGTCATTTACACTGTTTGGCGTGATTCAGCTACTAAATCAGATGAGTTCTTGAGTTGCTTTTGCTCCTTTGTATTATAGCATTACTTGAAATTTCTTGCGTAGAACCAATTAGTGCGAAAGCATGTGTCTAGATATGAAATCTCCAGGGCGGTTTTTGAAGAAGGCGTGTCAGCCGTTTAGATGTTCTAGGGACATCCTCAGCTAATGTAGGTAAAAATGGCACAGGAAAAATGCCATGATAAAGATGACACAGGAAAAAATGGCACAAATGGAAAAGTGAGTAAAAATGGCACAGGAAAAAAATGGCACAAATGAAAAAGTAGGAAAAAGTGGCACACTTATAGTAAAATACGTGTTTAGGGTAAGGGTTACAGTGGAAGATAATTAGTTTAGTTATTTCTACCTTTGCCAAGGACGTTATGCTTCAACACAGTTTGGTTGTTTTTTGGTTGGTTGGTTACTTTTTGTCTGTTATGGCAGCAACCATATTACGCCAAGACAATCTAACAAATTTCCAAGAAACTTTATGAAAAAGGTGGGTATAGGGTGCCAAAATGGAAATCTTATCCCCTGTTCTTTCTTCGCAAAACTTGATCGAACACCAGGAAGAAAACAAAATCGTAAAGCACTTCGTGGAGGTCTCAGAGGGAGTTTTTAGTACGAGTTAATTCCAGGCCCATTTCGAGAAATTCTCTCTTGTAAAGCTGTGTAACGCTGTCTATAACCTTTGCTATTAATCCGTATAGCCTTATAAGGCGACTTGGTATGTAAATGTCAGTCTATTGCCACCGCCAAAATTAATGGTTAAAAATGTAAATAAACACTATGTGGAACCTACGCGTATTATAAATCTATTTAATGAACAAGTATTTTCTGAGTCTTTTGCCAGTTTATATAATACCAATACAGGTACATCTTTGTGTGTTTGCTTGTTTATCTTTGTGTTACATTTTTTTTAATCAGACGAATAAGTTCAGGATTGTTCGGCTTTGGCAGAGATCTGCTTCTTACTGAGCGCGTTTTAGTTAGGATTCTGCATATTGCAGAATCTTCTTGAAACCAACCGCTTATTTGTCAACTTTTATTATTCTCCGCTATGACACTTAATAACTCCAAAACTACACTCCCTAATTTTATTACAGAAATCAATTGCATCAACTGCGTCATTTTTTCCTACTTTTCCATTCGTGCCATTTTTTCCTGTGTCATTTTTACTTGCACTACTTTTTCCTGTGTCATTTTTGCCGTGCCATTTTTCCTGTGCCAATCTTTCCTATTCCATTTTACCGTGCCATTTTTTCTTGTGCCATGTTACCTGTTCCTTTTTCACTACACACCTTCTCCGCACTTCAAGAAAAGCTAAGGTGGCAGTCTTAAATATTGTTAAAAGGTTCAAAAGGTGGCCAAATGTCAAAATGGCCAAGTGACCAAGCAATCGCGATATTTCTTAACGAATAAAACTTAGTTAGTCCAATTATTGTCAAGGTTTTTCTGTTTTTGCAACTTGAAAGTTTACATTTTCGTTTTGAAAAAGTATTTCAGAATTTTGTACCGGAGTCCAAAAATAAAAGTAGAAACATGGGCAAAAATCTAAATAAAAAAGTCTGGCAGCCCATGCTCAAAATAATACCAGTAAAATGAGTTTTGCTCATTCAATCTGGTAACCAGCTTTTAATTATTTTAAATGATTGAGTAGACTTTAGTGCTTACTGCCTAGGTGGCACTATTAATTTTCAAGTAGGTGTCATGAGTGATATTTGTGGGACCATCCTAAAAAGCCGTATTGGTGTAAATTTGTGCATGAAAAGGATGAGGCTACACATTTACAATGTTGTAGCGCAGGCGTTAAAAGTTTAGCATTTTACCATATTAATTATACTGTTGACTATTATATAGACTATACTTGTATAGTGGAAAAAATTTCAAAGATCCGTCATGGCACACTGCTCTAAAAACTGCCCCATCTCAAAACAACCCAGAAATTTGTTTACCTACATAAGCCTACATCCTTTTTATCTATATAATTTTCTTTTCCTACTGTAAATTTTTATCTGTACTGAGACTGTACAGTGTACTACTTTGGACATTGCTCATATGAAATTCCCATAATAGTGGTTGGACATGGGGCATTTTGTGAAGCCATACCCAAAAGGCTTAAATATATTTAAATTCAAATAAAAGGAGTTATTAATAATTCCACTACAATCCAACACTACTCAACTAACCCAGAATAGTGCTACGCATGTAACAACAGTGATTATTAAAATCATAAGCCTTCAATGCTTTATTTTGTTGGCATATTATTATAGCCCATTAGCCAAAAAATGCATTTAATGCATTTCAATGTAAAACATTTCTAGACAACAAATAAATAAATAAATCATCACGCGCACACTTTCAGTTTTATAGGCCTACAAGAAGTGCTGTACTACATATTGTAAGAAAAATAATGCTTGTTGTACGTCAAACATGAAATATTTTTGTGTATGGTTTACATGTCCTGTGAAATACGTACTTTCATGGTCATCGTCCAACAAAAACGCGTCATTAACCATTCCTTTCACGTGCTGCTGCGTAGTGCTCAAGCCAGCAACCTTTCGTGGCTGACGTGTCACGTCTGGCCAGTGAATCCCAACGCAGCAATTATAAACCCAAGCACCTGTTACTGCACCAATGTGTGGTCCAATTACAGGTATCCAGAACCTCAACCAGCGATTATAGCTAAAATACGTGAACTTTATGAAAACAATGCATTACAAATATCAGGGTTGTAATAAAATCAATAAATCTTAACAGCAAGAACAATTGCATTTTTTTCTACTTTTTACTTTTTCTTTGCTTTTCTATTCTTTTCCTTTCTTTTCTTTTCTTGGTGGTTGGTGCTGTTGCTGTCGTCATCATCATCGTCGTCGTCGTCAACGTCAACGTTGCAGCAACCGCTAAAACATTATATTCTTAACATACTAAGCTAATTAGTAGTGGGGCAAAATATAAATCAACAAGAAGTACTTCTACATAAGCATCTACCACACACGTAAACGATTCAGACTACCATGGTTTTTCAAGCGACGTCGCTGCCGTAAACACCAACCAGCTAACAACATCGAGAATGCCATTCATCAGAATTTACAATTATGTAAAAAAAGCTAATTGAGTAGTATAATATCTCAAACACAAAAAATAAAAAAAAGACGTTTTTGCTCATGGCTTAATCGTTTCAGAAAACTATCAATGCAAAAAGGTAGCTATTAGCTTGCTAAAAAATTGAAATCTGGACCCCACTGCAACACGTCTACTGTAAAATGCAAACTTACAAGACTTCAAAAATCGCTGTGAGTTTTAATTTGTGCGTAAATTTACCAAAATAGACTCCACAAACTGCTACAGCTCCAACAAATGCTCCGAGGTACTGGCACAGCCAGTAAAAGTAAACTTTGTACAGTGGCATCCGACCTAGGATAGCTATAGCACCAGTTACGGCTGGATTGATATGACCGCCTATACAAAAAACAATCGTTAGACTTTTACACATATGTGGTTTTATTTTTGAGGGTTTAACGTCCGAATGAATTGGTCTTGGTGTCCTCATGTAAGCTATCCGGTAGACAGTTTCTTCTTTTCTATGCAATTCGCAATCCCGCACTCAACGGCAGATACTAGTACTACTACTGTTAAATTTGTTTAAGCCTTATGGGGACATCACCTGCTCATCTCTAAAAATAATCTTCCAAGTTTAGACACGAACAGCTGAACAACTTACAGTAACATCCTGCAGGTGCTGCCATCGTACGTCAATGTTGAAAATGGCAGACAACACTAATGTTGTTGTTATTATAATGTATGCAGTTGGGAGCTTTAAAAAGCTTATTTTGTCTTACGAAAAATTTAATGTCAGCTGTCGTGCTTTTAAACATAGTCATAAGGCATTCGATGATTTTAATGTCTGTAATGTTATGACAGTACCATAACTGTCCTTTCAAATGGATTGGGTAGGCAGTCTACAGATGTTTTAAGATTCTCGGGCAAATTTTTAAAGCGCACTTCAAGACTAAGGTTACGTAGTATTGCTTTTTTACCCGTATAATTTGCACATGTTATTTTCTTCTTCGTCACAATTTTTGCACTTGCAGCATAGTACGTTGCCTCATTTTCCGCTCCTCTTTGGTGCTTCTGATAAAGCGTGCATAGGTCAACCTCTACTATTCCCGAGCGTTAGTTGTGTTACTGTTAACACGTAAAATCAAGAAGTTGTCAAATAATGTTGCACCAGATAATTAAACATGGCTCAATTTTTGTTGTAACAGAAAGCCATTCAATTTTATCAAAGACATGTATTCAAAGTTACTTACTAAAGGTACTTACTAACACCTAACAACTATCTTGCATTCATCTAGAATTCTATGACCATGGAGTTTCACCAACCGACTTGTCTACTGGAATGGCAGATGGTATGGTAGACCACAAAGGGGCTTCGCTATTTTATGGCAAAAAATCTTCCTGTTACCAGTAAAATACTTACCTGTTATGACGATTGCAGAATAATGGGTATATTTCTTTCATTTCCTCGTAAATTAATGCCACTTGTTTTAATTTATGTTTACTTTACACATGAAGCTGATAATAATTTGATGAATTTAGGTATTGTCTAGGGCTCTAGACAATCTCGTCTCCATTGTTGATACTATAGAGTCTAGCTATATTTGTTCCTTCGGGGACTTCAACGAGCTAAGTGAAACGTGTAATGCTAATGACAAGTTTTTCATTTACGTTTGTTAGTGTAGCCCACAACTCTGGCTTGACCATGTAATTAGCACTACGACTATGGATTCTTCAATTGGAGATATCTGTGTGAATTATGAATTTACAAGTTCACATCACATGCCCTTATTACTAAACGTGCATAAATCGAATAGTTTTATCACTTAATGGTGGGGCTACAGTCACTGTAAATGATGTTTTGAATGGCCAAGTGTCATGTGATTCGGTCACATCTTATAAACCAATAGTGCCCCTTTTTTATGGTTGACTGGGAGAAAGCGGAAGTAATCATCTCCTCGAATACCAAACAATGACACAGTCTTTGCTCTCTGAAATTATTGTCCCGTATGAGGCAATTTGTTGTGGTGGCATTCACTGGCAGAACCCTGATCATCAATCGTCTATGATGCACGATGCAATTATATCTGTGCTGCATTTTGCAGCTCATAATACACGGCCTAGTTATAAGCGTTCACAAAATCATGAACGTATTAAGGATAAAATAATACCTGGCTGGAACGAATTCGTTTCACAAAAATACAGGCAAATTCGTCATTGGTTTTTAAATTGGTGTGCGAATGACAAGCCTCGGAACGGGTTCATCGCTAATGAAATGCGCCCGAAACTTTCTCGTTTCAAACTTGCGTTGCGTGAATGCAATGTCCAAGAGAAAATCAACTGTCACAGATAAAATTAGTGCATGCGTATGAACTGTAATTCTTGTGAATTTTGAGCCATGACAAAAAGTAAAATTAATACAAAAATTTCTCTACCTCCTAAAATAGACGAAATAGGCGAAAGGGTTATACGTGATATGTGGGGGAGCATTTAAAGAAATTTTAAATTCTGCACATAAAGTTGATCTTGCGGCAAAACTAAATGTCAAGTTAAGTAGCAAATGGGGTGCTGTGAGTTCTTTTACTGTGAGAGAAGTGCAAAAGGCTAGAGTACCCAGAGAAGTATCCTGATGTTTTATACTTTGATATAATACATGGGAAAACTGCATATAGTTTATATAGTAGAGTAATGGAAAGTTCAAATCCCATAAAAGCGTTGAATAGCAGTGACGTATTTTTCACTTCAGACGTAAGAGATCAATGGAGGAAAGTATTATGCAGAAATTACGGGAGACGATTCAGGCTTGAAGCATCGTATTTTGTATATCTTTTGTACTGTTATTTTATATATATATATATATATATATATATATATATATATATATATATATAGAGAGAGAGAGAGAGAGAGAGAGAGAGAGAGAGAGAGAGAGAGAAAGAAGAGAGAGAGAGAGAGAAAGAGAGAGAAAGAAAGAGAGAGAGCAACTGCTTATATATAGCAACCATAACTACCAGTAAAACATTGAATTCCTGTTTTTTCCTCCAGGCAGATATCATGGCGCTCATAAGACAATAGTGCTAACTTAATCGCTTTTAGTAATGTATACAATGTTTTAATCATTAAGTAGTAGTTATACCATGGTATTTTATTTACAGCTCAGTGTTTTATTTAAAACTGGACTACACTTGTGGCTTAGTGCACTAAGTTAAGTTGTATACAGGTATAGGTCCGCTGAATTCGGAAACTATTTACAATGATTTTTTTTATTTCGTGCATCTGATTTGCTTGTGTCTTGTTAGCGCAGGTCACTCCAGCACTTTTAACTTTGTATCATTTATTTGTGCGTTATTATTTTGTTAAAAGTGTAAGTTAAATTCAACTCATTTCCATACAAAACCAGACAATTTATTTTACTTAAATACTTAACAAAGCCGCTATTCGACAGTAAAAGTATCAGTATTAATATATTTTGCTATCAAGGACAACATATTTGCTAATATATTTTATCATCACGAGTTGTGTTTTTTATTGCATCCAATAAGTCTGATGTTAACTTATCATTGTCAATGAGATAATTGGCGGTGTCTTCCAAAAGGTCAAACAATTTGTCTGCTAACGCCTGTGGAAGACATAGCTCTGATGCTGCTAGGTTTTGCTCCTCCGCTAAGCAATTGGTCGGAGTCATCACAACTGCGTTACTTCCCAATTTAAGTTCTTCTTTTCGCCAAGTTATCAAATTGCCAGTAAGATTATAGCAAGTATTAGAAAGGATATCTATTTCATCAGTTAGCAAATCACTTGAAAACATATTCAGGCCGGATAGAGTCCCTTCAAATTTTGCATGTGGGCTAAATCGGTCACAATCACCAGCATGTAGCTGTCCGAAAACGAAATCGCCACCTGATGGGGTTGACTCGTCTCCTGGAGGTCCTATTGTGACAGCGCCTACTAAACTGCCAGAAATGTAAATTTTCAATGTTCCTGCTTTTCTAGTTATGCAAAAATGGACGGGATCCTCCGTGTTTTCTATTACACTTACATCAACCGTTGATGTTGCAGTTTTGTCATTCATAAAAACCGTAAGATTGCCGTTGTTTATAAAAAGTTGAAATGCTTGTACCGCAGAATGTAGGCAGTAACTCATTAAAGGCACGACAACTCCAGGGGTTATTGTTATCCAAGCACAAATAGAAAACTCCGTTAGATCAGTAGCTGGAGATTTAAAGCGTACAAAGCTACTTGTTGTACCTGCTAGTTCTACGTAAAAGTCTTCGCATGGTATGTAATCAGTATTTTTAAGAAAAAAGTCCAGATTTGCTTGTATGCGGGACACTTCAGCCTCGTCTGCTAAATATGAACCAGCCAATTCTTCATTAAGATGTTTACTAACATCAAAGTTCTGCTCTTTACCGTAATTATATATTTCTTTCAATGGACCCAGTACCACATTCGTTATCCGTTCAAATATGTTTGTATTTTCAACTTCTCGCTTCTTTCTCATGTTAGAAAAATCTGCGTCTACTAGACAGTAATGCGAACTAAGCAGAACCATAAATATACATGCAATAAACAAAAAAATCGGTTTTTCCATGTCGTCCACAATTTTTCTCGGCCTGTAGAGTTGATTTCTGTCGCAAATTCTCACAAAAATGTATGTATAGAACACGTATTAGTACAGTGAAAAAACCTTTAGAAACATGGTTTAGTTGCTAGAAGCGCGTTCACACCCAGCACCTTTATTTAATAACAAGCGAATGAAATTTATTCAACTAGCGGCTTGCTACAGGTGGCAATAACCTTAAAACCCGGAAATATAAAGAAGCAATTAATCAACGATTGAATATGACAGCGGCGACGTGCCTTGGTTATCTAGAAGTACATCTAGAAGGACACTATTCAATAACAAATGAAAGCAAATGAAATTTTTATCGTGTCACCTACCAAGACATAATAATATTAAGCTGAAACTTTCCAGCATATCAGTTCAGCAAGCAAATTGCAAGATGTCATCTGTATGCTTTATTAGCTTTGATACAACTTGGGAACCGCTGTAAAGTGTTCTCGTAAAATTCGCAACGTAACAATTCGTATTTTGCCTTCTCGTTTAGATTAAGACCATTGATTAATTTATAATTAATATAGATTTACACTTTGATTCAGACACTAGAATTAAGTCCTAACGGTGTTTATGCTATACAAAAGATGCAAACAGCCAAATTTTGAAACTTTTGATCGTATGTGGCAAATTAATGAAACTATAATTTTACTGGTCACGGTAATTTTTCACTTATCCTAAATCACAAATTTTGATCAAATTTTTGGCAGTCAAATGATAAATATGCTACAATTAGGGAACGAATACTGTAGCTTGTAGAATTTCGGACATTACTGATTATAAGCAAAGTGTTTTTGCACGATTTTTGCTAGTCCTACTGCTAATTAACGTTTCTTAAGTTTATTTGAATTTCTTAAAAAATAGGCAAATCTGTATTGACAAATGACAAGAGCTCTTTGAGTGAAGTTACTAGAAATTTTTTTGTCAAGTTAATATTATTGTTGATGCAGGTCTCTACTTCATATGTCTAAGAGTAGTCAAATTATTTTCATGCAAACAAAATTACCCTAATAAATGTACGCATGGCAAGTATTTTTGTGCACGTTTTTATCTCACAAAATAATAAAGAAAGCTCCTGTTATTAGTGAACGTGAATCATTATCTTACATTGATAATTAATATAATTATACAATAATATTTATATAAATACCAATACTAAGCTCGAAACCCCTTAGGGAAACCATGCGGGCAAAAGGGCAGATTAAGTAAGTAGGTAGAACATGCTAAAGAAAGAGACAAAGAGATAAGAGAATTGACTTTAAACTGGGAGAGTAAAAAAAATATAGCATCATTTGATATGGAAAAAAAGTAAAGGAGTATAGGCACGGAAGAAAACATTAGGCTAAGCGAAAGGAGTGAAATATGAAGATTCCTAACAATCAAAGGACGCTTATCTTACAATCTTATGGTAGTTACATAATACACTGACCTGTCAAAAATCAAGTCATCATGTAACATTATGAATGATGATAACAAATACGTCATAATTATTTACAATAACAGAATAAAGTATTACAAAAGTCAATGACTATGGCACAAAAACCATAAAGAATAATCATTGAATACTTGGAAGCAAAATTGAATAACCAAATGTTTAAGTCAATTGGGGAATGTAATAATCTACCATCAATACTGCTACGTCTTTGCCACGTCCTGCTGAATAAACACACCAATGGCAACATTCAAGTGATGCCACATGAGAAGACGATGCGAGAAAAACCCAAATGTTTATAATAAATTCCATAAAAATTGGCTTCATTAGAGAAACCCGATTATTCAGCTGAACAAATTTGGAGAATGAGCCATCACAGCAGCAGAAGAAACTATCGTGTAAATGCTAAATAACCATAAACTGGCTCTGTCTATTACCATGGCCGCAAACTTCCAGTCATTATTTAACATCCTTTCGTTCTCTTCCTGACGCAGGCGATCTGTTATGATAGACAACTCTTTCAAAATGAACGAAAGTTCTGATCGTGCGCTGTTCGGCACACCTGCATGAACATTATTGTCCGTTTCATAAACATTTCCCGTTTTCGTACAATTTCCTAAAAAGTTGTTGCCACTTTTAAAATCGTCGTCCAAGTCAAGAACGTTGGCTAGCAGACTTCGCGAACATCTTTCCTTGAGTTCTAGCTCCTTGAGCTTGGAATTTATAAGCAAACGTTTTTCTCTTTCTTTGTCAACTGGTCGCTCCATGCGTAGAATTCTGGGAAGCCAGTTTAAGAACAACTTTCTCATCTAGACAACAAAACAAAACCTGGTACATTATTTAAAATAGCAATTTCTTCTAGAAGTTTTAATCTTCAAAAACAAAGACATCTACGAAAGAGAAGGGGTTCTTCACAAACAAAGGCATCTACGAAAGAGAAGGGGTGTTTAAATGTTTCCAAAATAGACGTTTGAGTATCGAACCTAACTGCTGTTTCATTTACATAGCCGCCGGAGCTTCTTAGATCGCGAATTGTAGATCTTAAATGAAGTTACAACTAAGCCATTGACAGTTTTTCAAACTTAGGCTACTGAACAAGTTCCGGAAATCGTTCTGCGTCACTTGGAATGAGTTTTCACGAATTTGAGTAAGTTGCTACTAGTGCTGAAATATGACAGTAAATATTGTGGGATGCTCACTTAATTATTCATAATTTCTACTTCAAGATTCTAATAATAAGTAGAATGAACTCACAGCTACAAAATTTTGAAAAACGACTGCCAAAATAAGGCAATGTGATAACAAGTTGGGACTGAGCCTGGATTTACAGCAGGAGTCTTTAAACTTAGACCATGAGACCACACACCCCCTTGTAGTCAGCCCCTAATTTAATTCTAATACCGCGCCAACTCATCAAACATTTCAAAGTCTTAGTTTATTCAAATCAGGGTAGCTGCTACCTAATTAGTTAAATTCTGTACTTATATAAGCCTGATTAATTACAAAACTAGTGTAGATTCTTCAAGCGCAACTGAAAATTCCAAAGGGGCAATGTACTTCCAAAGTTGCTTTATTAAATATACTTACAAAAGGCGACATGCGGTACATCTCGGCAGTTCTGTGATGAAAATTAAGCACAAGCACAGAGGTTGCCACAGACATGGCACACATTATCATTATACAGGCAAAATACGTACCTAAAAATATATAAAAACATCAAAAGAGTACTTATGAAAAATTCATTACGCTTTAGGTGATTTTAATCGAGGAGTTATTACACTATGAGTGTTACCCGATAGCGGTTAAACAACTTACATAATAAACTTACAAAATAAAGATATTTTAATCTGTACTGGAAGCTTGAAGCTGGAATTCCCAGATTTATCACAAAGACAAAAGTAAATTGTTGTTTTGGAAATGTTCAGCAGTATTAAATCATCTCGGAAAAATCAACCACACGAAAGTTGCTCAAAATAACCATAACCATGCGTACTTATGATTATTCCTTAACATACAGGAAGAGTGTATTGTGATTATAAACAGACCTGCAAATTATTAAAAAAAAAAAACTTCCAGAATGTCTGGACCCTATATCATGGGTCATCGTTGGCCGTCTTTCAATTTCAAGCAAATAATGTTCAAATAATTCTTAGTCCCACCAAAAATATTAACGTTGCAGTTGATAGCTTAAATCGTGACCTTACTAAAATTCAAATTTGGTGTTCTAGGCGGGGCATGATAATGAATGTTCATAAAACTAAAGCAATTTTAAACTCGCGCAAAGTAGTCCCATCAAACCTTAAAGGTATATATTTTGACAATACTGAAATTGAAGTGGTCGATAATATAAAGCATCTGGGCATTATTTTTGACTTGAAACTTACTTGGAGCCATCACGTAAATTTATCGAAACTAAAGCTAATAAGATAATTAATATTTTTCACCAACTAAAATATAAACTATGTTAATAAGATAATTAATATTTTTCACCAACTAAAATATAAACTGTGTACCTTTAACTTGATTACTTTTTAAGGCATTTGTTAGACCTGTTATAGGATATGGTATTGTAATTTGGTCAAATTGCTCAACGGCAAATTTCATTAGAATTGAAAGAGTGTAATATCGAACTATGTTGCTAATATCTGGGACGATGAAGGGGTCGAACCAACACAATCTTAACTCAGTGCTCGGTTTGCCACCATTCAAAATGAAGAGTGAACTTCAAACTGTTCGAATAATCAAAAAAATATATTATAATCAAGCGCCTCAAAACTAGATTGAAATATTAAATGAGTTTCGTCCCAACAACCACTATGCTCTACGTGACCCATTTCTTTTAAAGCCTATACGACAGTTGTATAACAGCTTTTGCCAAAAAGGCATTCGCCTGTGGAATAATTTACCAATTGAAAACAGACAGGCTTTGCTTTCTGCATTTGCCTTTAAAAGTTGGTTGTCGAACGTATGGGGAGATCGTACTAAATCAGTATGCCCCTTTTATAATGATGATCGAAGTAATGAGATTTCAACAAATAGAATCATTGCCAATTTTTATACTATTATGTACAACGACATTTTGCATAAGCTCAGATCAGGTCATCCATCCAGTGGCATTCTCTTCAAATTGTTGCAGAACTACATAAAGTCCACTAAACGTTTTGTTAACTGATTATACGTATAATTGTATTTTAAGTTATTATGTAGACTGTCCTTCAATCAAATACTCTTTAATAAACAACTTATGTTAGAATCAACTATAAGTTATTGCTGTAATAACCGTAATACTACACTAACTGTATTAATTTCACATGTATTGGATTTCTGAATTAAGTAGCAACATTGTACATTACAATGCACAACTTGCACTTTGCATGTGCTTATAGGTTTATGTACATTTCGATAATCGTTTCTATTGTATGGGTTTTGTAAATTTTAATTAAGTAGTAACTTATGAACTAGTCGTATTTTTGAATTAACTATTTTGAGTTATTACATACTGAAACTAACTAATTGTATATTTCACCACTGCACATAGTGGAAATAGTTACTGTGTTGTAAATTCACTCAAAATAAATAAAGTTTATATATAAATAATTCTTGACTTCAAAAATATCCGTAAAATGAAAACTATTACAGATCATTACGTGAAAATGATCACATGACTGTCAGTGATACAGCGCATCAAAAAATTCAACACATATATAAACTAACATCTATGACACACAGCAAGCACACATCACAACACTAAACACCCAGCTCTAATAATGAGAACTAATATAGTGGTAAAGCTACTGATGCTAACTAAAAACTTAAAGCCAAGCTGTCTACCAGTAACATACAAGCTGCAAAGGTAAATGATTGATTCAGCCAAATAGTCAGCCAGTCGCCTGCTACTTAAAGACTGGTGGACTGGGAGACCGTATTATTCAAGATTTGGTCTGTTGGCTCAGGACAGCTAGCTAATTTTTTTTGTTCAACAACTGCCGGCCTAAAATTTTGGAGAGTGGTGGCAATTACTAGGTTTCCATTCCATGATGTTTAATTGTATTACTGTACTCGCCGATGACTGCAGGCGTTAGTTACTTTATGAGCCTCGTCGAGTATGTTTCTTTTATATATTCCGGAACGTATTGTATAATTGTCACTGTTATCTTGCACAATTCTAGCATTTTAACTCATGCCCTCTACAAAACAACACTAAAGAATCACAACAACATTACAAATGCTTTACATTACACAGGTAGACTCACTGACACACTAAACGACTTCTGAAAAAGCAACGATTAAGCACCGATCAGCCGTGCAGGGAGTAAGGGCTGAAAGTTTCACACCAAGTCTTACCAATGAGGGGCACCGCGTCAGACGTGTGGGGGACCTGTTCTTGCACCAACAATAGAAACAACATCAAGGCTAGCAATACCGTGACACCTGCAAGACAAGCGTGAAACTCTGCTAATTAATGCTTACCAATTAAGGGCACAGCATCTGAGGTAGCGGGCATCGTCTCGGCCACTAATAGTAAGAAGACCATGAGACTCAGCAGAATCGTCACACCTGGAACAGGAACATAAACGAGTGTGTGTCGACGCACTGCCAGCAGGCAACGTCTTGCATTGCGCCTCTCTGATTTCATAACTGGTATTAAACTGTTTTATTAAACTGAAAATACGATTATAACATGTGTCGCAAGCTGTAGTAAACTAATTTCTGCTGTTTATCCCTTTATTTCCAAAAAAGTTCCACCACACAAAGCCTATTTGTGAAGCTACAACTTGTAATTTGAGTATGATAAATACAGCAGAGTTTTTAACCTTCGAGTTACGAACACTTTTAAGAATATGGTGAAGCTATGGACCCTCGCTACAAAGAGCACATAAGCAAAACATTTAACATACAATAAATGTACTCTATTTTGTTAAAAACTGAATGACTATTAGGGATAATCTTTACAAAGCATTATGTCCTCTATTTTGTTAAAAACTGAATGACTATTAGGGATAATCTTTACAAAGCATTATGTCTTTTATTTTCTTTCATTTAAAAAATTTTAAGACCGAAATACATCCAATTTCTGCAAGTAATTTTTTATCTAACGCTCAGGCACCGCTGAAGACCGCTGAAGTTGTACGTGGACGCCAGGTTAAGGACCCTTGATTTATACTGTAGTAGTAAATTTTTATTTTCCAAAACGTGCGCTGCACATGTTTCCGACATTTTTGATAATTTGTCACTTAACTAAAATGAAACAACCAATCTTCATTATCAACAACACAAATTAAGCAACGCTATCCTACAGTCTGCGCAATGCTCTAGAGTACAATCTATCGAATAATAAATACAGCATACGTCTACAAGCTAGCACTTCTCCGAGGTCTTTTCAATTTAGAGCAAAGAACGTAGGCTGGCGGGTTCAATTCCTACATTAAAGCACTTACACAATGTAAGCTTCTCCCCTGAATCCGGAGGCAAAATGAACACTAACAGCGTCATGGTCGATATTAGGAAGCACGGTATCAACAGATTGTAGGTATAGTAGAGAGTTCGCCTACGGATGACGATAGTATAAGTGACATCATAATATGGCGCCGGACAGCATTCATATTTCTTGATATTTAGTTTAGCTGGCACACCTGTAACAGGTAAAATAGCACAATGATTAAAATCGACGTATAAATGTCAAACAAGATGAACACACAATGCGTTTTGTGACTGTGGAAAAAATTGTATGAACACACCACAGAAACCTATTGCAATAATTTGGACTTTTGTAAAAAGAGGGATAGAGTGATTTCTAAAAACAGCACGTTGTCATCGTTGGTGTTCATCAAATGTACCGGCGACATCCTTTTTTAAACAGTTTAGCACACTGCAACCTGGAAGTCATCGCCGTGCTACTAAAGTCCAATTCTAATTGTGGCAGGACCGGCATCTAGTTGATTTATTAAGACTAAGACTATCTTACAAGAAGAAACACTGAACTAAGTGCAACTCCCCAAGAGTCCACTGCCTTACTGTCCACTGCGCAACCGACCTAGAGTCCTGCAACAAAGCAGAAAACTTGACCACCGCAATATCTCTCGCCCCATTCCCTGTAGGAGTACCTGGTATATCTAGTTCATTTTATGTATATATTGTATAGTAACAAAACAATTCGTGGGCAGGGGCTTCAAATAAATCAGACTGCTTAAAAAACTTTACTGATTTCAAGAGTCGATTTAACAGCATGTTCCCCGTGTTTTCCGTGCCAAAATTTGATAGTGTACAGTGAATCACAAGGGAGAAAAACATTTCCATATTCCCAATTAAATTGATTTTTCTCCTTTCAGATGACACAAAAAGCATTCAGTGGATTCTACCACAAAGTTAATAACTTAGCTGAAACTGGAATGGATTATCGATTATTTGACTTCTACTTTTGAAAATATACCATAATAGTTTTTTCCAGGCAGTGTGTAAATTTGCAAGCGATACCTACACACAGAAATCACGTTATAATCTAGTTGCACTATAATCAGGATATAGTTGCACTTGCAAATTATAATTACAGTAAATTGTTTTTGTAGTCTCTAAATCTTCAATAATAGATGTTTTATTTTGGAATGATAGGGTTGGCTGGAGAAGCATTTACCATCATGTATGTGTATTAAAATTCGTGAACTTTTTGGAACTTAATTTTAAATGGCAAAAGTCGGATGTTAAAACGTTACCAATAGAACATTACTCAATGTGATACCTACTACTTGTAATGCAAGCAATGCGGTTATCTTGCATCTTGCTCACATTGTAGCGTATTCAAAGTTTGCAAATCCCTGATTCAAAAAGGTAATCAAGATGAAATGCTACCAGTTACCCAAAAGGTCAAAACTTTTCTTATTAGAACTCAATAAATACAAAACCATTTGTCTATTTTGTATCGTGTTGAAGATATACAGCATTTCTGAAAACGTGTCATTAAATCTAGCGAAATTAGCAATGTAGAGCTTAACAGTAACATAATCAGATATTGTGCAAATGAGTTAGCACTTTGTCGGTTCTAAATAACATCCTAATTTTCATAAATGAACACTTGGTGATTAAATTTATTTTTACCGACTCTTTTTAATCAAAAGTGATTTAATCTATTAACAAAACTTTTATGAAGCCGAATTAATCTAATATATCTATCAGTCTTGTTGCCACAATTGAATAAGATCTAACCACTTGACAAAGGTCCTAGTCATCGAGAATATGATTTAAAAATTATCAACTACTTGGCATGCAAATTAAAAGTGTCTGGATTGAGATTACTAAATGTCGAACTCCAAATTACCAAAGCTTTAATCTTGACATCTCAAAATAGCATCCCTTCACTGTCAATTTATTAAGGATCCGAATTACCAAGCCCTTTTCAGGCGGTCACCCAAGTATTTGATCTACCAAGTGTTCAGCTCACAAGTTTGCATATACAGAAATCAACAGGTTCATCTAAAAAGTACGCCCAACAGATGGTGGTAAATGCCTTTTGAATGTTTCCAGATGAACGAGATTCATCAATGATCCATGCGACGCACTTGACCCAGGTGCGGACAACTGGCTTCAATTTCGATAAAACAGTTTAATCATTCAAACACTTCAAATTCCCACGATCCATAAAACATGAAGGAGTAAGCTGGAGGGCGAATTTGTCGCGTTTGACATTGATTTTAAGATCGAATCGCCTGTTAGCACGATAAGCTGACTATGCAGCTTTTCGTCAATATCTTTAACAAGAGTCCACTTTCTCGCGAATTTGGCAAAAAACATGACCCGATATAAGGTACATTTAAGAATTTGAACACCTGACCATGAACTAAGAACTTTCTCACTTACTATGTTAGTGTGATTACTGCCTAGAAAAAGGGAAGTTATTAGATAAGCGAAAAATAATGTTTCTTCTGCATGGCAAGGCATGAACGTGCGCAGAGCTTGAGTTTCTAAGAGACTAACATTGAATTCAATTCACAGCTTGGAATTTTTCTTTGTTCCAGGTAGTGGGCCTAATGAGGTCGAAATCTATTACTGTATTACCATATTACCAGTTACAATTAAAAAGAGTAATTGGTAACCTCTTCAGCGTTGTACGTGTATTATTAGGCATTGCTAATTTTATTTTAGCTTTAGCTCCGGCCTGTCAAAAATCATTAAAAGTTACATGAACTTATTTCACTCTCATGATCGTACCTATAAGCGTCCACTCTCCGTTAGCAATGAAACCCGCCGTCTCACCCGCTTCTGAGGCATTGGTCAGATCAAGACCAAACCCGTCGTATGTCCAGGATCCGAACTTCATCGGACACTCTTGTTCGTCAAATGGAAACCATGCTATGTTGATCTTACAAGTGCTCTTAAATATACCAGGTGGTATGTGGGTACAATTGCCGTCGTGAAGAACAACAACATTGACAGGAAAAGAACCATCAAATCTCTCATCAGCACTGGAGAAAACAAATCGAGCAATAAAGTTAATACTATTACTACAAATCACTATGAGTCACTATAAATTTGTTTGCGTAATAACGAAAATAATTTCCCAATTTTGATTATTTCCTTTAGTTGTTTTACTAAACTGTTTACAATTCCGAAGTAAACCGACACAGCGTGAATACCCAGCGTTATTGACACTTCAGACGGCCAATTCAAATGTACCAATAATAGCTGATATTTCAGTTTTACTCTTCCTTTTGCTTCCGTTTGTTCAGCTTCTAATTCCGTTTCCTTACTCATTTTATCTACCAGCACCTACTTATCAATCTCCCTCTACGCTCTTACTTATCTATCTATCTACCTTTCTACTACCAGCCTGCCTACCTACGTATGTACGTACGCACGCACGCACGCGTATACATACATACATACATACATACATACATACATACATACATACATACATACATACATACATACATACATACATACATACATACATACATACATACATACATATACACATACACATACACCTATCTACCCATTTACCAAATTACCTATTTACTTATCTACCAGCCTAACTACCTATTTACCTACCAGCCGACTCACACATCAATCATGCTACTTACGAAAATTTACTAACCACTGGGATACAAACAGTATATTATACACCTGCCTGTGTACACTCAGGCACGCATGCACGTACTGCTTGTTTAAAGAGCAAAAGCATGACAGCTAGAGTTTTTCAAATATGACGATTTATTCCTAAAAATCAGCGATTCTAGACGCATAAGTAAAATACACCAGCGCATTTATTGATGACTTCCGACAACGAATATATTCAGCACATTTTAGACATTATCCAATCAAGTAAGCAAGATTTATAGCAATCTAGTCATCAAAATATTGACTCGAGTTACAGAACTGACAGCTGATAGCAGATTGCTAGAAAGAACCTGTAATCATAAATATTATAAACAATTAATAATGATTACATGGTTATTATAATAAACCATGAAAAATGAAAGGGTGTCACTAAACACAGTAATATATAGCACAACAAAGTAATGCTAAAATTACAGGATTAACACACTCATAAAAAGAGATAAAACCTGTATAGTGATTTTGATTCTGCATGTTTTTGAAAAAATTAAAAATGTTATATTATTTTCCTTCCCATCGTATGTTTATTCTTTTGCTTCACGTAGAAAAAGTACACGTTGTTATGCTGAAACATGCAACCATGCAGTTTGACGCAAATTTGAATAGTGATTGTTCCTCTAATTACTGAACATAAAAATTGTTTGTCTTAATCGTTTTATGTAAGCTAGTTTTCTCACATTGATCTATAACTGTGATTGCGTAATGTATATTATGATATTGTAAATTGCTATATATTACATTGTTTGGCCAGCTTAAGTGCTGCCAATTCCAGTTATAGAAATTTTCTTAAATTTAATTTCTTAAATAAAAATCATTAATATTTTTATTTATAAAATTACATGACTGACAAGTAATTGCTCGAAGTTACTCTAATAAACAAAAAAGTTACTGTCCCAACTTACAAAACAAAAGTTACAGAAAAGGAGAATTACTAACCTATTGTACATAAGTATATCCGGTTTCCAAATTTTACTCGGAGCAATGCGAATGTTAGTAATCCCTCCATAATCATCAGGGTCCCAGACAAGATTTGAATCCTTCCACTCCTATAATGTTAATCACTAATCAATATCCCAATCATATCAATTCTATAATCAATGTCTAGCATCAAAACTGTAACTGGAAATGAAAGAAATAAGCGTTTTTATATTTCCTTGGTAGACAGCTCATGGCGCTGGCCTGCAGCGTTACTAATAAATACACTAAAATGCTTCACACCTATCTTTCATCTTTCGCGTTTCAGCTATTATACATCCCATTAAATTTTATGCTATTGAAAGTGGACAAGCTTGAATCAGTTTGTATGCTCAGTTACTAAAAATAGCTTATAAATGTATAACGTAATTACTTTGTTTTGATTTTCTGAAAAAACTACGATTACTTTGGCAAATCATTGGGAAAAATAGGAACGCTGGTCATCACTTCAAATAGTTGTGAACAGGAAAGAAAATATTACGTGTTTGATATATAGTTTGAGAAAGAAAAATTGGATATCTAAGCAGAAATGCTATAAAAGAGTCGAAATTTGATGACGGCTTAAGATAAGATAAACGTGTATTTTACAAACGTCGATCTAACAAACACACAACTACAAGCTGCAAGAGCTTATGTCACCGACGAAAGAGCGGCTTGTCTAAAATATTGCAATAAAAATCACTTGTGTCTAGCAGAAATAATTAGGAGATTGCTCATACTGGATATTGTTCTCTTAATAGGGAATCACGTTCAAAGTTGACAAATGAGATACCGTCAAATGATGATGATGACGATGTTGATGTAATCATGAACTGAATTCTGAAGCAAATACAATGATTATTCAGGTAAACTTAACTGGAGTGTCAAGTTACAGCGTGCAATTTCGTTAACGCTATGGTTTGCCCGTTCAAAGTTTATCGAAGAAGGTATGGCAGTGGTAACTAAGGAATCCTGTGCAGATTGGTTACTGTGTTTTCTGACTGACACAAGACGTTCACAAGACGTAAAAGAAACGTAACGCAGAAAACATTAATGTCTCTGCTATATCAACGCGAACATTTCGTCATTACTAATTCAGGCTCAGAAGTGTGAACACTATCTTATTACCATAATGTCTACAATGTTACGAAGGCAAAGCTGTAAGAGTAATTTGTCTTAAGGAACTGAAAGGCGCATAACTTTGCATATGAATCCTATAATTATGTCGACGATAGTCATCATTCCAGATTCTTGCACTGTGCCAAGAAGTAGTAGTAATAGCCACATTTTACAAAAGCAAAGCTAAACTATGTAACAAGAATGAGTTTGTTGGTAGGCCAAACTACCGAAACCATTAACTTTAAGCCAGGTCAATAAATGGATACGTGCCCGCCGAAAAAAGTGCTGCAGCTTTTTAGCTAGCTGAAAGATCGTGGATCCCATCGTGGATGAACATCGCAGATTAATCAACCTTGTCAGATCAATGTGTCATCTTGGAGAATTATTCTCAATATTGGACACGTTCTAGTCCTGCAAAACCACTTGTATCAACTAGACCATGCCACTGTGGGAACACTGCAGACTGTCGAAATGTACCAGGTGTAATCCTAGCTCAAAAAACGATCGAAGCAGCCATTAATGCGTCAAATCTCAGAGTTTATTGTTGCCAAGGTTACGTTATTTTCTACGAAGGCATACGTATCTTTTGTGGGTAAAGCAAAATGGTATTGATACATAATTGCAGATCCAATTCGTCAAGTGTGTAACATGTTGTTCTCGTTCGTAAATTCTCTGTCACAGTTGTTGCTCTCTGTCAGAATTCGATGTGCTTGATAAGTTCGCTTGATTATGAGGATCACATTTCTGAAAACATGAATTCTTGTCAGCGAGAGCAGTTTGCCGAAAAGGAGTTTCACGTTTCACGTTTCACTATTGATAGTCACTGGGGGGTGAATTCCGACTTACTGTTTGCCGAATAATAAAGCATGGGTCCAAAATTATTGGCCTATTCATCCAAACACAGACATGAATCATTAGAAAGAAACTAAGTGTACCTGGATACTACTTACGTATTTCAGCCATACATTCGTAGAAATAATCTGGTTCTTTTCGTCCTGAAATAAGTTCATTATTCATTGTTAATATGCGGCTATTTCGCAATTACCATCTTTATTTAAACTTTGTAATTATTAAGTTTTACTCCCTGCTCCATATTATGAAAAGTACGCTTCTTATACAAATCTGAGTATCTTAATAGTCTAACTAACCGCTTGCAGGCCTAACTTATTCGTAAGCAAAACCGTCAGATTGAAAAAGCATATGAAACTACTTTATTACGTTATCAAACAAAATATAAATTAACATTTGTTACGTAAGCAGCACACCTTTCAGTTGGCGTGTATAAATATTGACATAGATCAACTTTCTTTCGTGATTGACAGATACTTAAAAAACGGCTCTAGCAGCTGTAATAACAATAATTAAGCACTTAATCACTGGGACAAAGTAATAACGACTGGTCACGTGTAATAGCAATATTATTAATGTTTAGCATGGTCTGTTGCTCCTAGGCTCCACGCAGACATGCAATTTTCAGTTATGCAATTAAAAATTGCGAAATCTGTGAATAACTAAAGTCTACGAAAGCGCGCATATGTATATGCAACTAAAAATTGCAATCTGGGCTCTAACTTTTAGTTGAGCAACTGTTTTGTAATGTACTGTTTTCAATGAGAGCGCGGAGATATGCAATTTTTAGTTGTGCAACTTTTACTCAAAACACACTAGTTAAGCGTGAGAAAAAAGCAGTGTCTTATGAAGAGCGCTATTAAACATATAAAAGAAAGAAAAGAAAAACAAATTAATGAATAGAAATCATTTTATCATCTACAATTTTATCAATATAAAATTGCATATCTGCACTTCAAATTTTGGTGCACCATTAAAATTGCTGCCATTTTCAGTTGTGCATCTTTTAGCTGTGCAATTCAAAATTGCATGTCTGCACAGGGCCTAAAGTCATGACAGTTCACAAAAATAACAAATGAGACGCTGTAGTGTTGCCGTGCCGTCCTCATCGCCTAAATAGGGTTAAGTATGCTTACAATTTAACTCTATTTTTATTTTTTGCTAATATTATCATATTAATTAACTAAAAAATGCTAAGCGTAATTTAGTAGTTCCGTCTTTCTTCTGACGAAGTAGTTAGCATATGCACACAGGTGTTTACATATGGATTCATACACATAAACTTATCACTTCCCAGCCGCTGCCCAAACTCCGAAGTACTGTAGGGCAGATTTTGTTTTGTTAGACCTATATGTTATATCATTTGTCATACCTGCATTTTATATATTTATTTGTACGTAGGGCAATAGTTTAAGACTTATATTGAAGTAGTTTTTTCTGATGAAGTAGTCTGCAGATGCACACTAGTGTTTGCATATTGATTCACGCAACCTAAACTATTATTTGGCAAACTTGATAGTGAGGGCAGTGCTCGAGAACCCTGAATACGGTTGTTATTTTAGCTAACTTCCTGACCGAAACAGCCCACACTATCACATGAGCAAAATAATTTCCGTAAATTGAGGAGTCAAGAAGCACTGTACCGAGATTGGCGTTTCCCAAGGCGCTTCTCACTAGAGAATTTTTATTTGACAATGACTTTCCCTCTACTGCCCAAATTACTAAAAGATGTGTAAAAAACTTTGATTTTCAGAAATTTGTGATCAATATGTGTCAACACAACGTATACTTTACTGAAAAAATATTTGCATAGTTTGAATGAAAATAGACAATGTGACTTCAAGGCAACACTGGACGCATGCAGGCAATAAAAAATCGATATGTGACAGCATGCTAACTTATTGCAACCTAACTATCAATTTCACATTTTTGTATAATACGAATTAATATATATAATGTAATGTACGCGCATACTCGGCAATCATTAGTTACTCTCAGCTCTTTATTACTAACGCCCACCAATTACGATTATAAAAACTAAAGTAGGGTAAATTATTTAGCATTTTATTTTGCATATGCGCTAGGCATGTCTTCCCACAACCCCTGCCTAACTACGAATCATACACACGAAATACAGTCAAATACGTACAAAATTCAAATATTAAAGGAAAACCATCCCAGATATCAAAATGATAACGTTATAAACCTCAAATCATTCAATAACTTGCACTCTAAAACTATATCTGGCCTACAGTATTTCGAAGTTTGGGCAGCGCCTGGGAAGCGATCAAGTCGTGTGTCTCTCTCATTCTAATTCTACACAAAACAGACCTGTGCAGATTTGCGTGGTAATTCACTTGTTTCTGGCTTTATTTATTTATTTATTTTATATTAATTCTGATATTAATTTACACCATTTCACAAATTCTGCCTTAAACTAGTGTTGAACATTAAATGTGACAGATACAAGGCACCTTAGGTGATACACTGAACTGGTGCGTAATGCTGAGTTTTGACCATGGTGCCATCGGGTCGGTTCACCGACAGTACAATGTAATTCAACAGCTACATTCACTAATATTTGGTACAATTTTTTTCATAAAGCTGTATTAGTTCGAAATTACTATTTGAAAAAGCTAAAAATTCATAATGAAATCCCACTAAAATGGGTGCGAAATAGATGAAATCGGTTTATATTGTCTTCAATGCAGCCTGCGTATGCGTTATCATTTTTCTGCAGCTATTCCTATTGATTTTTCTGCAGGCTGTTCTTCAGGTGGAAAACGCATCCGCATCCGCATCCGTATCAACGTAAACACCACTTAAGAGAGACAACGCCATGTGGAATAAAAACGTTTATTATGACATCTAGGGTTGGTCTGTATTACTGTGCGGACGCCATTTAATTATATTGGCTTTGCTTTACAGTAGCAGTGGCATACTGGGCAAATATTTTTGTAAGATTTCTAATTGTCTGTATAACGCTGTTACTTCGGTATCACGTTGGGCAGTAGAGATACCTGAATTATGATAAAATCTAGACAAGTAGATAAACGGAAAACTGAAGATGAATCAGTTATTCGATCCACGATCAGGAATCGATAAACACCTAAAATTTACATTCACGAACTTTGGTGAGCGGTAATTTCAACATGGAATATAAGTGAGTAGACATTTGAATGCGTACAGCAATGTTAATATCTAGATCTTCATCAAGTTTCCTTATTATTTCTGCCATCACCATATCTATATAACGTCTGTTATATAACATGTCACCTGCACTTTAAAGACGCCCCTGTAATATGTTAACGCTAGAATTTTCACAAAATGTAGCGAAGTCTAGGAAAAGTGAGTTCTCTCTACAAAAATGGAATAGTTAGTGACATGGGCTTGTCTTCAAGTATGATACCAACGCAACTTTAATGGTCTCCAACAACGCCACGATTTGAAAACCCAAGAATTTTGAAATATTATCTTCGGTGCAACTACTTTCAGTGATTTGAAAAGTTTCATTTGTTTTGTTGAAAGTTTAAAGATTTCTGCTTACTCTAAGAATTAAATTCTGTGCACGATTTAAAGTCGCACATTATTTTATACACGCCAACATTCTTACTCTGCGTCGGCAAATGTTGCTTTTATTTTCATAATGTGTAAAACGTTTTTGCCAACAGCTTCAACGTGAAGTGAATAAAACTTTTTACAAAGACTGTCTAGCTTTCAGTCTGTTCTACATTCATCGCAAGCTGCACTGCATTTCTAACATTTTCCAACTGAGCATGAGACATGGCTTTGGCACGTGTAATGTAGGACATACTGCGCAATTTCACCCACAGAAAAACATTAACTTGTGTAAAGGAAGCAAATCGATGGATAGATGTAATCATCGTTCACGTAAATTCCCTGTAAGCGAGAACTTAAACAGACAACAGAGTTCGTGTAAACATTTTTCGATCGACAATCAGAATTAGGGATCTGGGTCCATAGTCCCGAAACTGCGTACTCCTAAATTGTCTTATGTATCCACTCATAGACATTGTTCTGACGACTTTTTCAGCTTTCAAATGTTGCAAGCACTTGTGGTAATGTGGTAATTAAGGAAAACTGCTTTTGGCTGCTCTAAAGAAAAATTTTAATTGCAGGAAGCATTCTTTTGCTGTAAAATTATATTTATCTAGAATGCATTACCAAATAAAATTGTAAATGCAAAAGCATTGAAAAGCTTCATGGAAAAGTTACCCCAAAGAAAAGATCTATTCTCAAAATTTCCGTATTTTAATATCTAAATTATTTTTAGATTAGTTTTAAATCTTCCTATAACATTGTAGAATTATAATAGTTCTAGTTAATTTGACTTACTCTGACTATGTAAAATCCATTAGGACTGTTTATAGGACTCCTTTAGGTCTCCACTAAACTTTTAGGAAATTATTCCAACGCTAATTTAATGCATTTTTGTAGTGGAAAATAAATTTTTATCTTTATTCATCTTTATCTAAAAATGTGATGTTTATGAAGTTATTCTTGAGAAAATCAATTGTTCCTGAGAAGTTATTCTTGAGAGTTATCTTACAGTTTCTTAAAGTCGGCAATATCGTGCGATAAGCAGATTAAGTAAAAAAACAGCAAAATAATGCATTAATTAAATGCACTTAATTAATAATAACAATAATAATAATAATAATAACAATCAGTCACCTTTTACGCAAGAGTTTGCATAAGAATTTTCGCAAGTGTTTTCACAATACTAATTAAAAATTTTCATTACAAAAATTTTCGACGATTTACTGGACGTGCAAGGTTGAGCTCTAGCTTCTCGAGAATTCGAGCCCAGCTGATGCAAATTTTAGCGACACAAATCTATTTCATTGTGTCAGTAGTTTGCAACCGTCCATGTACAGACTTAATTGTCCAGTAATTTAAAAAGAAGTCATAAATCAAGTAAAAATAAAACGCATTATTATGTTTAAAATTATGTTGGAGAACCGGGACTCCACGCTTCCGGAAAATAGCAAGAATTTTGAGAAGATTTATTTTTTATAGAGGCTAATGTCTAACAGAATAAGTCAAATAATTAGCTTCTTTCTGCTTGATGTCTTGTGAAAAACGTGTCAGCGCCGCTGCTATCCTTATTCAGATCGAATCGACAATAATCAATACTCACCACATCGATGATCTGTTGCAAATCAATGCCGAATGTGACTTTGACTGGCTCAGATTCATTCGATACCGGCCGTTCCAGCGGCTCGTAGTCTTTTAGCAACATTTTAAGTAAGGCTCGTTCGTTATCACTTTGTATGCTTCCTAGAAAGTAAAACAATTCACTTTCGCGCTATTTCAGCAACGAAGCATAAAATGTTAACCACAAAAATAAGCAGCAAATGATATTAACCTATTAAAATTACTAGCACAAAGTTAGTTATATAAGACGCAGCATTTCCAACTTTGTTATTTTGCATTGCGAGCAATGAAATATCACCATAATCGTAATCATCAAAATCATCAGCAGCAGCAACAGCCGTCTTACGAACACTTATATGGCCCACTACAGGCATACACACGCTTTAAGTGATTATCACATTACCCTTGGTATTTCTTATTAATTAGACGTTTTTCTCAAGCTGAATGCTGCTGGAAAATAGCAGACACAAACGGGAACCGAGCCAAAATCTTTAAAGTTTTATCCTGTTAGGTTATTCATTTTATTAGGCAAAAATATAACGACCAACGTCCTCGTGTGCAAGACTATTGGTGCAGGTGATTAGTTAGTGCCATTGCCATTAAAGTAAGTCCCAATAACATTGCAGATTATCCAATATAACCGCAACTTTATACAGTTTTTAACGAAGCCGGTTACTGTACTTAATCTTCAATTATTACGTGACCATCTGTTCTATCCTTGAATGTACACCGGTGGTCGCCATTTCTTTTCCCTGCAAAGACTGTCACCTTTCTACTGTTTTCTTTGTTACAATTGATGTATGATGGAAACGTCAAAATATCGTATTTTCCATTATGAGTCTGCAATATCAGCATCCCACTCTAATTGCCAGTTTGACATTTATTTTGACTCCCATCTGAGTGACTTCTAAACTGCTAATAGCTCTGTAAGCACGGGAGTGGCATTAAAATTTGTATGAATTTTTGTTCGTATAAAATATTAGTATTCAATTTAAGACATCTAGATTGACAAAAAACGTTTTTTCCCAATTATTACATGCATATGTTAGATAATACGCTTATAAACTATATATAATTTTCAATTAGACGATATTTTACTAGCTCTTTTCCTTCAAATCAGCACACTACTGAGCCTGCCTGTTATATAAATGGGTCTGATAAGACCCATAACTGACTCATTGTGAGAGATAATTTTCTGAGGTGCGCTGGACGTAGGTGTACATTGGATGTAATTTTTAAGACGTATGCTCTTTCAACGGATAAACAGTCAGAATGAGTAAGGATAACAAGTGAAACCATAACAAGTGAAGAGCCTATGTTATTGACTGTCTCTCGTCCGTTTAGTAACACAGCTAAGCGTTGCTTAACTTTTTTCGCTAAGCACACTTTGTACCTAGTCAACTATGTAAATAACGAATTACACTAACTAAACAAGTAGATACCTAAAAACAATGATTCTCTACAATTAGTGCACCCTACGCTCGCCTTTTTGTAGCTTCAGGCGGGTCGCTATTACATCACATGACTCAATAACCCGCTAGTAAAACTTAGTTAAACGGTGTCTAGCGGATAGATATTATCCAGCAATACTTTGATACACGACTATGCAAACAATTTCCATCCTGTTTAAACCGTTTCAAATGTCCTAGCTAAACCTCGTCATAATGGCGTGAATCAATGCGCCGCCGAACTACTTGCGTTTTATTGCGTTTGATTGTTGACAGAAGAGTATAGTTAATGGCTAATATCACAACTACATGATCCGGAGTACGATGACTTCATGATGTAAAGAATTTTTGGGTTTCAAATCCCGGATGCACGACTCAAATAGGAAATTTTGAATCATCATGTCTGGAAATGCAAATTTAATAATTATTGTCGACCCATTATGAAAATCAGCCATTATAGCAAAGGCCATTGACCGGTAATAATAGAGCATTAATTTTTAGCAAAATTGACCACCAGACGCCATATGCTGACTGCTTATCAATAGAATGCTAACCATTGTTGCTGCTGAAGACCCATGGCGACAGATTAACCCATTAACACTACAAAAAAGTAAAAAAGAAATTGCAAAATAAACAATGTTGCCTTTAGTAAAACGAATTACGAAACTTCAGAAAAATATATCACTGACAAAATGAATCAAAAAAGTTAACCTACCGAAATAGTTACATGGGCTCACAACGTGATTCATCATCATTATCATAATACACCCGTCACGCCTATTGTAGACATTGGGCAGGCAGAATTAATATTTGTTGATTAAAATACACCTAGCGGCAACCATTATCAAGAGTACATGAAATTTTAAGCCTAAATGGAATGTGGTACGTGAAGCTTTGGGTAAACAAGACAAACAGATAATAATAACTACAGCAAATGTCTATAACAAATTTTTGGGAATGTTTTGAGAATTAACTCTTTCAGGACCGTAAGAGTTTGCTGCATTTTGCATAGGTTCTTGAAAAACTGCTCTCATTAAGTAACGATTACATTATACTTGATAATTTTTGTAGGATTCTACTCCTCACACAATGGGCTTTCATGCAAAATTATATATGAAATGCATTTGCTTACCTTAGACAAACTAAACATCGATTTTTGACAAAAAAATGGAAAAGCTTTCAGTAACTGAAGTAATTGTACAATAACAATGTACAGTACCACTTGGTGAATTTGGCTAATGCAGAAAGTTCCAACTGTTCAGTGTTCAGACACAACACTCTGATACACTTTGGCCTCAAGTCTGCTCTATTTTTAAGGAAAAATTCCTGTTAAAAGATAAGACGAACTTAATTTCCCTTGGCTGGTCGGTTGGTTTTTCTTGGAACTTTGTACAGCAGACAGTTTTTTCGGCTGCAGTACTCAAGAAAATAGTGTGTATGATCGTGCAAGTGTATGCCACACCAAGCTACTCGATAGACTAAGTTGGGGTCCCTGAAAAGGGCGTGTTTTTCTTAATTTTATCTATTAAATCAGTTATAAATGCTTAAACAAATAGCATGATTGGATAACCGAGATTCTCCAGAATAGAACAGTACCTAACTTGTAATCATTTAGTTATTTCTGTGCTCATACAGTAACAGAAAATTCCTATAAGACTTGTCTTGCTGGTGTGGTCCTAAATATGTCCTAAAGAGTATGTCCTAAATTATGCCGAATGTGAACTGGGCAGTTTCGTTGTCAGCCTATTTATTGGCGTTATTATGATGACCAAAGACGTGGACGCAAGTTAGCTACTTAAATGAATGACATGATTTCGATAATTCATCACTGCCTTTGGGAATTAAGAATTTTGTAGTAGGAACTGTACAGCATACTATGGGTCTGAAATGTTCACTCTGTAAACTCCGTTACTTGCAACAGAGGGTTAATTGGTGGTTGTTAACGAATCCATTCTTTACTGTAATGGACGGATTCTTTCAAGGACACACCAAGATCGGCAAAAATCGTGAAATGGTCAGAACTCAGATGATTTTCTAAGGCAGTTTGTTGTTGCAGCTGTTAAGTTTCCAACTTTTCGCGGACGTTCAGCAACAAAATATTAATTTTGCGTTTAAATTTGCTGTAAACGAGGTCCATTTAAGCTAATTCACCACAAAACAACTTTTGTGGCCATCGTCATATTAGTTGTAGGATTTCTAGTTGATTGGCATCATTTAGAACATTTCCACTAGAGGTTATTTTTGAATATGAATTATGATCAATATAACTGATTTGCTGGAAAATAGGCATTGACGATAAAAACGCACTTCTTCGCTGGAACCTCATGTAATGATTTGAAGAGTACATCCACTCTTAATTTTCTCAGTTTACCGAGCTTTTTCCTCGGTCCACCAATTTGGTGCTTGCGAACTCGGCACCCACAAATTCCGCACACTTTGGGTGTCGAAACAAAGATAACTTTAAAATCCAGAAGGGAATATAAATATCTGCGAAATGATCAGTGCTCCATCAAGTTTATAAATACATAAAAATAAAAATGTTTACCATATGCAAGTTAGAAGATTTATTTACCTACTAAAATCACATTGATCGAACAAGTTAAAAGAAAATTCAAATTCATGTAGATGTCACCAGTCTGCCTTGTGAACAATTTCCACATGAGTATTTACCAAAAGTTTCTGAATTACTGAATTTCATTATTAAGAAATCTAGTCACCCTATGAAGATTAGGTACAATTGAGCCATCTAAAAACCACAACGGGCCTAACGGATTTTTGCATGAAAAAATGAAAAAAATCGTCCTGAAATTTACCATGTCTATAAGTTTTGTTGGTACCTAAAATAATCCATGTAGGTCAACGCGTGCGCAGAAACGTAAGTACAGCGGTGGCAGCCATCCTTCTTTCCCTGCTTCAAAGGCGGCCCACTTTTCTACTAAATTTTAATCACTAAACCATATTTAAATTCTAAGCCAATAGTGTAAACAATAATCATTACGATTAAAAATATTTTTTCTTTTATGTAGCAAAATTATTACGTTACTAACAGAGAATATAAAACAGTATTTGCATGACATTGGTTAAACATTGGTTTAAATACAGTCAATAACCTACACATACTTTTAAGCTACAACCATTTCTTTCAATGGTTAGATTTGTCCTTTGTCAATAGGCTTGTCATCGTCATTGTCGTCGCCATCGTCGCCGATACTGACAATAAAGTGTTCTTTTTAAAAAGCTGCCCTGCCTCTCAAATTTGTTTTTTACACCTTAAAGGGGTTTATGCTACCCACACCCCTCTTGTCTTGTATCCACTGCAGCAGCTGCTCGACAAGCGCGCCGGTCGCATTTCATTACTATGCAAATTTGCTGGAAGTCGGGTTTGTTAGTTCGAATATGCTCGTCGAAATTTAGCGACAGAAATCTCTTATTTACGGAAAAATCAAAATGAAAAGATGCATACACTAAATAATGGTAACGAAACACAAAGTAGCCGCGAGAGAAACGTAAAATCTGGACGAACAAAATGATTGCAGATCGATAATAAAACAAACAAAATCCTAATATTTTTTTGTATTACAGGTCATTTAATGACTGCCATTATCATTATCTCTGTCAAAAACAAGTTGAAAGTATTGTAAATTATATAATACGCTAGCCAAACCCCGCGCATAAATCCATAACAACCCACATGCCACTCACACTACACAACCCACAGTGCCCACGCCAGCCACACCACATCCAACACACCACCCACTCCCCAGCAACAACAACGACAACAGCAGCAGCAGCAGCAGCAGTAGCAACAACAACAACAGCAACAGCAACATTTCCTCCGTAATTTTAATTTGTATAGAAGCAATCTTTGTAATGATCATGCATCATTAACAACGCAATACGAAACGCCATACGCTTATAAGTGTAAAGTGTATTGGTACGGTAGTTTGTAGTCAGTTAATTATTATTAAGAATCGATAAAATTAATGAATCCCAACACGCACCAATCTTTTGATGTAAGAAATGAGATGACGGAGCTATGTGAACATGTCTGCAATTTCATCAACATGACAACTGGCTTCAAGTCAAGCTCAAGCGCACTTCATTTTCTATTTCCCTGGCAGACATTTTAAACATGGTTGATTGAAACCCTTTATTTAAAATGCCAAACGCTGATTGATTGTACACACGCCGATGCTTTCCGACTTGCGACCTTGGTTCATATCTAAATGATAAATCTCACTGCGTAATATTGACATCACAATCCCAGACAGATCAAATGATTTGAAGACATCTATTTGATTCAAAGAACTTGGTATCCTCTTTTGGTCGCCGACTGACGCGGTAACGCCCAGGCGCTGTCCGTCTCAACATTCCTGCTAAAAGCCGCCGAGTGTCAATAGTCCAACAGTTTAAATATCGCAGACTTCCCTACATATAGGCGGTCAGGCAAATCCATCGAGTCTCTTTGGGAACATTCTGAAGCGAGAGGTTACTACTACAACTAGTGATGCGGTTGGAAGGTTTAGTCGATTCTCCACAATGAAAAGTAAAAGGCTTGTAACATATCTAATACTTTAAACAGGGGATGTGCAGTTGTTTCTACCAAACGAATACCATACTAATAAATATTTTTACTAATTAACATTAGGGAAAAGGCAAATTGAAAATAGATCGCTTGTACTGTCACCAGTTTTGTTGATCAGTCCTTCGTATAAATGAAAGGTTGTTGGTGCAGTGTGTAGCACTGTGGTAGTACTGTGTAGCAACAATTTAAGCAGCGATCAAGTGGAAACACTGAAAGAAACTGTCGACAAGCTAGCGGGTTGTTTTGTTAAATGTTGCACAACAACCAATGGGTTTTTTTATCATTTATAAACTCTACAGCAAGTCTTTGTTCAAATCACTACACTAACTGTGTCGACTACATTGTGCACTTTCGATTTTTTGTTGAAAACAATGGATTTTTTGCTGTGCACTTTTCAGCTTGAAATAGTGTAGAATGTTATCACTATTCTTCTAATCCCTGGTGACTAGTTGTCTTATTTGGCACATTTTTGATAAGAAAAAACAACCGACATAACATTATAGATTCCGTTCGTTTAAACTCGACTGACTAGTAATAATATTAAAATTAATTATACTTCTATAAAAACACAACTAAAACGCCTATAAGCTATCAACCAAAAATACGCCAATAATTATTAACAAACATATTTACCTATAGAGAACTATTACGCACTACCAGATGATTGGACAGCAAACAGGTAGTAAATACTCGTCAGAGCACCTAGATTCTACAAATTTACACAAAATAAGTAATTTATATATTTCCAAACATTTTCCTCTCGGGGCAATTTGTCGAGATTATTTTTTACCGGAGACGGTTACCATAGCAACGCTTTTTCGCCAAAATTTGACGAGATTTGAGTCAACAGTATTGTTTGCTGAAGAAATACTCTTGTCATTTTCTGCAAAATTTCCTTGCACCTCCCATTACTTTACATAAAAATGGCGCTGCTCATCCTCATGTTATCACAGAAAACTAAAAAAGATCTCTCAAAGTCAACACTGCATGTTCACAGACACCTGGTCACGTGTTCTTTTACTTGATACGCATAACTTACTAACTTAGTGACTCATTGGAACAGCTCCTAATGAAGCAAACAGAAGCAGTGAGGTAATTAGCAATCTGGAACGGCCCACTTTCGCCTCGGCCCTGCTTAGGAATATCTCATGCGTCTTAGTGCCAGAGTAATTATTAAAGGCTACACAGAATGAAGCATCAAAAACATCCCCATTCTACAGTGAGTGTGAAATTCAGAATTTTAGCTCCAAGGTTAGAAACATTAGTATAATATATATGTATATATATATATATATATATATATATATATATATATATATATATATATATATATATATATATATATATATGTATGGTCATTGCTCATATATAAATATATGTATGTAGCTAAGTATATGCCCAGTATAAGTGTTATCAAATTGCACACGCAGCAGTCTTAATCACTCATATTAGAACTAATAAGAACCGGAGATGCAAATCTAGACCTTTTCTCTGAATTGTATTAAATAACTTTACTCTTGAATCCATTGAAGCGAACCAGAAAGCAAAAACTTTTAGCGTGAGTTAACTGTAGATATTTTGCTCAGTTGACTTCACAGTTTTAATTGTATAGTTTTTCCTGATCACCAGTCACGCATTTGATGCATTGACTGTGAGTTTAGTTAGCTCAATCAGATTTATAAATTTTTGCATCATTGAAGCCTACTCACGCTCAACGACGTGCTAAATTTAATCTTGTCTAAATATGCAATGAGTTAGCCGGCAATAAATCCAGCTCCAACACTTACGTCCGTTATAATAAAAAAACTGATTTAATGAATTGTTGTAAATTGTTCAAGTGCCACAGAGTGAGTTTACAGTAATTGGATTCTAGTTTCACACATTAACACTCGCATCAACTGGCAGTAGGAACGACGGAGTGCCAGTTGAGATTAGTCTAAATGCAAGTGTAATTAAAGCTAAGCCACATTACTAGTGACAGTTTTGTAATTTGGACAGGGAGAACTCTATATAGACAAATTGCGTGGCGTACATTTTTCTTTTTTCTGTGATCCTTTGTTCGTCGCACTTTAGCATTTTTGTTTTCTCTGATCAGCTGACCTTTTCAAAATTTTGTGTTTTTGCTTTCATTGGTTAGGTGCTCCACAATAACACAACGTTTTTCTTGTTATTAGTTAGCAATATTTAAAAGGTATCAACTATTTTAGGTCGTTTAAAACAAATTTTTCTGTGCATAATAAATAGAAAATAATGCAGGGAACGGGATGTGAACTAAGTTCATTTTGGTGCAAATGACTTTGGAACTTGTACTAGCTCGTCTCTAAAAAGTCAGAGAAACTGGGAACTTGGATTAGGTTCATGGGGGAACATTAGTCATGGGGGAACATGAATTCATTGTTTTTCTTGCAAAAAGATAGAAATGGAACTAATTCCTAATACGAGGGAGAGAGCTACTACTTTTCTAGTCGCGGGAAGCCAATCGAGACTAGGATGTAACTAAGGAGATAAGACGTCTATATGAATTCGATGCAAATATTTCTGCGCGCCTAAACTTCACGACAACGAAACATTGGTAACGTTAATTTTTATGTATCCATGTAAGAAATATCTAGATAAGAATTTCTATTCTATTCTATTCTATTCTATTCTATTCTATTCTATTCTATTCTATTCTATTCTATTCTATTCTATTCTATTCTGTTCTATTCTATTCCATTCCATTCTGTTCTATAGTTATGTGCCTCATTTCAGATAATTTTCCTTGGCTAGATACATTCCGATTCTCCCACCACAACATCAGTGTTGTGAAATTTGGGTGGTACGTGCTAGACGCGCTTGAAGAACAACCAAAACAAGGGGAAAAGATAAAAAACATTAAACCAAATAGTTTCTCGTAAAACATTAGCAGCTATAACGTAAACCACCTAAAGAATAACGTGAAATCAAAATTACGCTCCTCAACTTTTGTAACTATATTTACCGTTTAATTTTCAATCACCAACGAAATAGCATCTTTGTTAAAGAAATGTTGGCACTTTATTGTTTCATTGCAACATATTTGCGACATTGTGAAAATAGTTATATAAACTCGCCCAAAGAGGCAAAAAAATGTAACGTTATGCAATGCAGTAGTCAAAAACATCATTATTAGATCGTATGAATATTTGGCGTTCTTTTCGCTTTCTTTTTTACACTAACTTTGATGTGTGGCTGCAACTTGTTGCAGTTCAATACTCAGACACAGACAGATATTTCTGTTATTTGATTTAGCGCCGTTTCTCAGCTTGTCGCGTCATTATTCCTCTCCTTATACAAAATTAGTTCCCCTGTGGGAACAGCAACAATTAAGCATATCAAATAAACTCGTGGTAATCGATAATCATTCTGATAATCATATCACCAAGTTTGCCGACGTTGTCACCCTCTTATTACGTTATTTGCATTACGGCCTTTGTTGTTAGCATTTGCCAGTATTTTTCAAAAGAGTTCTTGGAGACTTTAGTCTAGACTAGAGTGTTACAGCTAGAATTTTCATGTGCCCCGTTTATGTTTTAAAAAACTGCCCTTGTTGGTGAGGCAGTAATGACTCATTTCGCCAGTTCACATTTCGCCCATCTATTATATTGCCAGTCTATCATTTTGCCAGTGTATCGTTTTGTCAGTTTGTGGTTTTGCCAGTCTATCATTTCTCCAGGGCATCATTTCGCCAGACGGCACTGGAGAAATGATAGACAGGCAAAATGATAAACTGGCAAAGTGATACACTGCTGATATGGCATACTAGCGAAATGATAGACCGGAAAAACAATATGGTATACCGGCAAGGTAGTTAACGTTGATTCACAAGAAACCAAGGTAATCTTCTGAGTAGGGTATTTACAGCATTTAGTACGTTTAGCATTTGCTTCACATAATTCAAACATCTTTTTGCGTTTCCAAAACGTTTTAATTTTAATTCTGAACGATGTATGAGTATTTAAGAATGACAAAAAATCGCAAATGTGCTGCATGGTAATTATCAAAATTCCTCCTCACTGTGCAGAACCAAAGTGTCAAACTTTTAATTAATAAGCACCTAACACGTAATACTTGCACCTGCAGTCCAGAATTGAATCTGGCACAGTACTGGGAATGCCCTCTCCGTAGAAATAAGATCAATTTTTCACCTGTCCCCTTCCAATTTGTTTTATCAAAACTTAATTATGTACGCAACAATTCTGCGACTGAAGATTATAATTAAACTATCAGTGAATTGTCACATAATGTAGTATATACACTTATATTCTATTGTCTATTCTGTGCTCATATGGCTATTGTCACATGTGGGGGCTGTGCATATAGGGGACTCAACTAGCTCCGTCACGCAATTTCCTCACAGGATGTTTGTACACGTTTAACATGTACCCTGCCACCTATTGGAAACTACAGTAAATGCGAGAAAGAACAAGAGGCGAATATTTAGATTGCTCTGGGGAACGATCACCTTTGTATAAATGCAATTAGAAACCAGTTATTTACACAAGTACTTGTGGCTCATGAAGCGAAAACACCAAAATGAGCACATCCACCCGCAAAATATGAATTGATACAAAAGATACCAGGTAATAAACTTCTATTATGTAGTCAAGTCTCGATTCAATACTGCTGCTGTTACCCATGACGCCGTCGTCATACCAGTACTGCTATGTTTTCGTTGCTGCCGGTGCTGTTGCTACTACTCTTAGTACTGCTGTTCCTACAGTAAGTACTGCTGCTACTGTTTTTCTGCCGACACCGTTGCTGCTACTGTTCTTGCTTTTGCTGTTGTGCCTAGCTACTGTGTGCTACTGCTGCTGCTGCCTCTGCTGCCTCTGCACCTTACTGCTGCCTCTGCTGTTGTTACTGCTGTTGTTGTTGCTGTTGTCATTGCTTCTATACTAGCTTAACGGTTTTGCCACTGGCTCCAGTACTGCTGCTGGTTATGCTGTTGTTGTTGTTGTTATTGTTGCTGCTGCTGCTGCTGCTGTTACTGCTGCTGCTACTGCTGTTGTTATTGTCACTGCTTCTATACTAACTTAATGGTTTTGCCACTGGCTTCTAGTACTGCTGCTGCTACTTATGCTGTTGTTGTTGTTGTTGTTGTTGTTGTGTTGTTGTTGTTGTTGTTGTTGTTGTTATTGTTGTTGTAGCTGCTGTTGTTGTCGCTGCTTCTGCTGCAGCTGCTGCTACTGCTGCTGTTGTTGTTGTCACTACTTTTATACTAGCTTAATGGTTTTGCTAGTGTCTCATAGTGCTGCTGTTGCTGCAGATGCTGTTATTGTTTTTGCTGCTGCAGCTTTCCCAGTAATCCATTGCTTTTGCCACTAGTCCTATTACGGTTGCTTCTAACTGTTGCAACTGCTTGTTGATCCACTGCAACTGTCGCCACTCTTTGTGTTGTTGATGCCATCACGAGCGCCACCCCGACACAACTACTTCTGTATTCTAACTGCTAGCAAACCCTTACTACACTAATTTAAAGCGTAACTTCCCGCCTATTTTTTAAAGATGTAAAAGTTGAGAGTGCGTTGTTAGTACTGCGTTTGTGCGAAAGGAACCAAATTTGGTAATTTCTCGAACAACATATCTGCCTTAAACAAGTATCTAGTTGTCGCTTGTACATCGCGTTAATATTTACTGGGTTTCGCTTGCCGCTATATAAAATCATAGCCAGAATGTATTAATAACAGTATAGCGTCTCTTTCGCTAAAAACTCGATGGGATTCAACACCGCTCGCCTTGTACAAACCTTACACTATGTGGTCGATTTTGAACACTGCTCACTTCCGACTGTTAATCAACAGTTTGATTAATATTGATGGCTTGCGTTGTCTGGATTGATAGCGCTGAAAAGTTTGTTTTTGAAGTGCAGATGACGACAAGAAATAAAAGCTATGTTGACATTATCGGTTGGAGCGCAAAATTACTCAAGCCGAACCAATATGAATTTTTTCGAACAGATATGTAAAGGGCAGAGCCGTGAACACATACAAAACATGTGTCTATTTAAACCTTTGATTTTGGTCATAGATAGTTGTGGAATTAGTGGCAACGCAATTAAAACTATCGTCGTAAGCCAAGCCTTGTTAAATTGTGTAATAGTCTCTCTGTGGACAGGTAACGGCAAATTAATCCAACAAAACTAACAAGAACGGTTCACCTATTTCCTCGTTATGGCGTCTATGTTTCTTCCTAATGTAGTGGGACTTAGCTTGAGACTTTTTCAGTATTGAGGAATAATGAGGTTTACCTTATTTCCCGTTAGTCTATCATAGCAGGGATTACTTTCGCCACAGCGCATCGCTACTTATGGTTCAGGTCAATTCAGTTCAGCACAACTCAATTTAGTTTGGGAAGTTTAATTTAGTTTACTTTAGTTTGAGAATTCTATTTAGGCATCTACTGGTAGAAGTCTAATCCCACAGCCTACTTGCATAGGTCCATGCACTGGTCACTCAGTGTATTGTTTCTCATTGTTTTAAACGTGGTTAAAACTAAGCTTGGGCCAAGACTACGAGTAGTGTATATTGTTGGCGTAGTTGTTGGCAATAAATGAGTCATTTAAACAATTGACTAAATAAGCATTGACTAAATATAGTCTCTTCAGCATTAAATCTTTGCGCTTCAGAACAGGGGCTTAGTCCAGTAAACTAAATAATGATGATATCAAAAAATATTATCATGTCTAAGATCAGTTTACAGTTCCGTAATAAACTATTCGTAATGTCACATACCGTTGCACTGAACTCATTTTCTGATTCTTTCGTAAAGCAAATCAACGTAACGATGGGCGTTTACGCGTTTTTTAACAATAACAATTTAAATATGTCGTTATTTCAATGATTTTCGTTATTGCTAAGAGCTAAAATGTTTGTGCAGCCAAAAACTAGATTTTAGAATTTTATTTTTCCGACAATACACATTCAAAATTTAAAACAGTACAATAAAATAATAAAAAGTACAAACATACAGATTAAAAAAACCTGTACAAAGACGCAGACGAAAAGAATAATTAGTAAAGCAAATAAAATGCGAAAGTAATAGATAATAGTTGGAATCTTAATCTCAAAAATGTCGTTGACTCTTTCGCCTTTTAGACAGAAAATACAATTTTGGTCAAAATCACTTGTGTCCCAGTGCCTCGTAAAACCAGTTTTGTGCACGTGCTTCGACATACAAAAATGTCGAAATAACAGCTGTATGCAATCGCTTACCATTGTTGTTAACATGCTTTATGTAATTTTGGAATAACTGCGTAAATACCAAGAAAAAGTTGCTGTCATTGCTAACTGAAATGGACAAACAAAGACAGAGGATTCTCTGATGTATACAAAGCTACCAGCTGCAGGATTTCCCATGTTTGTAAAGCGTTCTTACGTCTGCTTTGCCCATATTTTAAATAATCTGTTCCAGCGTCCTGCCTGATATGGCCGAGGAATTCATTCAACTCGTCATGCTGTTAGAAAATGCAAGTAACATCAAAAGTTACAGTTCACTGTATTGTCAAAAAGCTCTTTTTAAATCACCACTTTTCGGCAAATCAATGCCTTCAATGGAATTAGTAAATAAATTTAATTACAGCCATGAGATGGTGAATGCATGATAGATGCTTATTTGTGACCTCTTTACAACTACATTTTCTGATCACCTTTTGTGACCAGGGAGGGTGAGCCTAATAAGTATGTAATACGTATTATGCATTAAGCAAAGTTAGCAGTAAGGAAACGTCATCATCATCGCCGTCATCGTCATCATCAACATCGTCATCACCATCATAATCATCAATATACTTACTCATCAAGTTACAATGTTCGCATGTTAAAAATGTGTACGCTAGTTAACAACGTTTCTGACGTGGCCAGAAACTGAAGTTTGTTCAAAACGATAGTTACAGAATTAAACATTGAAATGACGTCAACCTTTTGTTTGAATGTTTTAATATTGATTTTATTTAATTCACATTGCTTGATTATCTATGAATTCCACTCTGCAATGAAATCGCAACCTATTGCTTTTCGATCAGTAACCTGTGGGTCAAGGTCAATTATTCTCCTTTCAACTTTTACCATTTAATTAATCTCATCGAGATCTTTGATTTGAAATATTACTAGCTACTGCCGCTTCTCGCTGGAAACATTTGTCGCCCGTTCTCTATTTCGCCCCCTAGTGGGGTCACACATCAACACCAAGCTCATTGTAACCATACCGCTCGATTCGTCTCACCGACATTTTATTTCACCTCTAATGAAGTGGCCGTCAAAGGGGTTAGTTTCTGAATGGAAGCCAATTTCAAGAGTTTGACAATATCAAGAATATCAGTTTCAAGAGTTTGAAGACATGACAATGTACGCTATACTGACATTTATTGTGTGGAACAAAACAGTCAAAAAAGTAAAACAGCTAATATCGACAGGATAAATTTGACTGGTTTGTTTTCAAATAAGAATGGATTCATTTTAATAGAAAGCAGAGTGTGGGCTTCTGAAAACAAGAGACGGAATTCAGTCGTGATGTTTCTTGGATACTCAGACTTATACAGGTCTGAAGCTCAATCGGATATCAGCAAAATGGTACAGTAAATTCCATGATTTCGGAACGTAGCATTATTGGCATCCCTTGCTCATTATTAAGAAAGTGTGGAAATGTGTAAACGGCCAGTGTTCAGATTGGTCTGCAAGTATCTGAACAAATTTTTGCTAAAATAAACTGCCACGGAGCTCTAGGATGCATGCATGTACAATTAGGTCTGTGCACTGGCAGCACTGTACTACACCACATCAACATTTAGCTCTTCAATATGAATGTGTGCTTACACAAAATGCTTACAATCCATCGAGAGCTTTGTCTGCGGATTCGTTTTTGCGTACGATTCTGTCTACTACAAGTTGGAATCCATCGCATACTGCAATTTGCAAATGCTGATGGCTGTGGCAGGAAGTTTTCAAAAGTAGTAGTCTAAGATAAGATACTAGCCACTTTCGGGTGCACATCCATGCTCTCTCAACACATTAAATAGCCGAAGGCAGAAGCAATTTTCCTGACAGGCCCTGTGCATTTGTCTTAATTTGTACTTTTCTTGACAAACCCATCCATTTACTGGCCATGCCTGGCGTTATTTAACTTAACGTTGAACCAGCTGTTCTAACTGGCCACCTTAGTTAAATGTTTACGTAGTCTCATCGTCTTAACATTTGCATACGTAAAAATGAAATGAATTCATCGAAGAAGACGGAATTTGCTGAGCCCTCGCAGCAAAGTGTTTTGTTGCAGATGGAGCAATTACTGCCCTAGAGTGAATGTGCATTTCGTCTTATTTCCTAGAATATATCTTGATTTATCCAACATTATTGTTGTTTCTTTGTCCCAAAATAAATTTTGCAAATAAAGCACAAGGCACATTGTTCCCGCAACATTTTCGAGACCAGGCACGTCCAACCTTACATTGTTAAAGTTATGCCCGAAGCCGAATACTGTCTTGTCTAATTGAGGTTTCTTCGCGAATTGCATGGCTTCGTAAAGCAACGTTCAAATAATAATTAAGAAAATAATCATTGCCATGACTATGTTAGCCTGCCGGGCTGTGCAAGATGTGTAATTAAAACTCGCAAGCAGACAAGAAAGACACTGGAAAACTGCCTAAGTTAAGTAGTATGGTTTAAAAATAAATGATGTATGACTTTTGGGTTACGAAGCCTATTTAGATTCAATAAATACTAGCCAATTTGTAGAACTTGATTTCCCAAATCCCGGTTGTCATGTATGTTTAGACGAATTCACGACGCTTTTTGTAACAACTTTAGTTTAGTTTGAACTTTATTTAATTATAGTGGATTTACAAAACAGGCTGCGTCTGATACAGGTATCTCCACGGTGCAAGTACTGAGTGCAAAGTGCTAATAAAAGAAATGGGCATCACAGTTAATAATTTCACACTCGATTCGATAAAACATTTGACTCAGTTACAGTCAGCAGATGTTGATAACTTACATACAAAAGCATGACAACTTACATAACAAACAAACGTTACTTACATAACAATTTTATGGCTCTAACTAAAATAAAAAGATCGTTTGCTATTGACGTATTTATTTTGTGATTAAAAACCTAATATAGAGGTCATCACTGTCAGAGAGGTACAAGCTATAAGTTATTCAAGCATTAAATACTATAGAGTTTTAAATAAAATCAGGAAGTTGGAATGATTGATCAAGTCTACATATTTACTCGACTAATTTAGAATACTGATTTAGCATGTGTTACATAGATTAGCACTATTTAATTAATTGCATTAACTAGAATTACATTAATTAGAATTACACGGTGGTTCATAAAATGTTGCTAAGGGGATAAAATAAAGAGTAATAGTACAGAACAATTTATTACACCAAAGCACTACCCAAATAATAGCGAATCTATCATGCCTTCAATTTGGTGTGGAAGCCTGCAATCTTCAGTTGTGCCTAGTGCAGTGACTCGACAATCCTCCAACACATCTTGCAGATGTCTCAGAAGCGTATCCGTTGAATACTGATCATTGGCATGTTTTTTTATTATCTTTGTTTCCACTCTGTCCTTCGGGATAGCTCCAAAGTGTTTGACGGAGTTGAACCGGTGGCGTTGAATTTCCAGGCTTTTCCATTTAATCGAAAAAATTAAACCCAAAGTTTTCAGGTCACTGCTCGGATCATATTCCCCTCAAGATCGCAGACTGTGCGAGATGCATGTGACTAAACTTTCAGAGCGCAATAGATTCTCTGTTGTTTCGCAACTCCTTTGATGTAGTAAAAACGTTCTACATTGTTCTCTGTTTTTATACACCGCCACTAGCAAAAGGTTATGACTGTATCACCCTGCATTGCTCGTTCATTTATTACACGAAATGGTCAGAATTTTTTGCCATCCTACAGGCATTTGAAAGCACGCGTATTTGTATAATTTAACACGTTGCTATACCGACACATAGCTTTTGTGATTTTACTTGTCGGGATATACGGCATTTAACTTAAGAGTATTTACACTTGTATTTTGTCATTAGAGGATTATTGTCATACCGCATCAGCAGTAATAATCACTTGTGAATTTGAATAATTATCCTCTAGGTTTCAAGTTTTAAATTTGCCACAGTTTTTATTTGGCCGATCAATTTTGGTTACACAACTAAAATCTAAGTTTACCATCTCCCTGTGCAAATATTTTCATTTCTGGTATTTTTTAGTTTAAGAACACCATCGTTCCTTACAAAATGTTTCCAACATTTCCCAACCTTTACTGGGGTTGTTTTGATACTTTCTTATCCAGGCATCAAGCAGTAAATTACTATAACGTTTTTGCTCAAAGTATTTTGAATATTTATGAGATGCTAGACTAGGAAAGATGCGCTCGAACCCCCCTCTTCGGCTGTGCTCATCCTCTGCTTCTACTAGTTCACGCACATCAGCTGGTGTGAGATCATCTAGAATATGAGATTCTATTTCCTCTTCTGATGCGTTCCCTGTAAAGTGTTGACGTTTTGTTTCTTCGTATGGCATCAAAGTTGAACTATACAATGGCTTTGGTACTATGGGTCCAATAGCCTGTTCAAAATGGTCCGAAAACGTGATACTTTCATTAACATGCACCGTCGATGTTCCTGGTAAACGGTAGCCAGCTAGGTTTTGCCAGTCTTGCACCATTTCTCCGAAAATGTCGTTTGCAAATCCAGTAAACGTGTTGACTTCCAATAACCATGGATTCAGTTGGTGATCTAGGATGATATCGTGTCCATATAGTTCACTGCACGAGTAAGAGCTTTTCGCGTGGGTATTCATCATTTTGTACAAAACTGATTCACAACTAATAAATTGCTTGACAATTATGTCTTTTATTCGCTCCCAGATAAGCTTAGTATTAATGCCTTTCTGACCCAAATAACGCCACAAATCTTGTAAACTCCACACGTGTCTGGAGCGAACAAATTTTCGGCTTTTTTTCTGAACTGACGGATTTGTAATATGAATAAAATAGTCAAGTGAGTGACTGGAATATCGCTCCGTGGAAAATCTAGCAGACCCAAGCTCATGGAGGTAGATCTTCAGCGGTTCTAACGACGAAACAAACACAAATACCCTCAAATCAAACTTGAAACCGTTGATAAGATATGGCTTTGATATATACTTTTGAACAACCACTTTCTGTTTTGGTAACTTTTTCATTGAATCGATGACTGCAATGCCTTTGCCTCTTCCTCTGTTTCTCGGTTTATAAATCCACAGTCCTGGATTTTTATGACCGTAATAGTGCTTGTGAAATTCCAGTAGTTCTTCTGGTAAAACAAAAGTTTGTGGCACAAAATTAAATTCGTCTTGTCCATGTGTTTTCTTCATAATTTTCATATTTTGCCAGAAAACATCTTTTCTCATAGCTTCTTCTTGTGAACCTGGAAACTGGTTAAATTTTCTATTTCTGTATAGAACTGGCAATTTCGGTCTAAAGAAATCCGAGTTTGCATAAACTATCCAGTCGTCGGCACTTGTCATCTGAAAATTCGAAAGTAGCAACATATTTTTCAAGTATCTGACACCTCCGTGAACATAGTTTCCGCTAAACCTCCACTTAAGCTTTTTTTTAAAATGACTTGGCAGTTCTTGGACTATTTGCCCACATAAGCCAAAGTTGATGACTGGTGCAACATCAGAAAAAAGGCTTGGAATGAGAGCAGGAATATTTCGCGGACAGGACGTATCTGCGGTTTCGGCGCTAGTGTTCCGTTGCGCAGTCAGGCTAAATTCCTGAAATGGCAGTGGCATCTCTTTCACAGGTTTAAAATTTCCTACGGCAGCTGAGACGTGTCGGTTTAGCAGTAATGAAATGCTTACGGCGAGTGGAAATCGTAACGATTTAAAATAAAACAGCAGCAAGAAAAAAAATATCATGTTGTTATGAACGCCAGATGATTATTTAAACTCATGCAGATAGTATACACACTAATTAAATAAATTAAGCAGCAGCAACAAAAATAATCTCATGCTGCACACACGATGATTAATGTTAATTTAAATATATTAACTCATATAGACACACACTGCAAAAATATTTCTCACTATGTACGTCTGACTGATGCGTTAGTAGTTATAGTAAAATATGAACCTAGCTGTGTACTGCAATTTCAAGGGTCATTGGCCTCTAAACAATTGGAATGTCGAGTGTCGACATTCTAAAGTCTGTCGAGAAATTTCGCTATGATTAATGGTAAGGCACGCCCAGTACTAAAGGTGTAGAAACTACATCTAAAGAAAGGCATAAGAGCATTTTTGAGCTTTCTAGTTTTGGATAAGCCGATGCATATTGGAGGCCTTAAGTTTGGTACTAGTAAGTTTGGTACAGGTAAATTTTGTTCTGGTAATTTTGTTCAAGAAAGTGTTGGTATCTGGAAAATTTGCAACTAGGAATTTTTGATCCGGGGAAATTTTAGCGCTTGGAAAACTGTGTCCATGGAAAAATAATTTAATGTGATACTGAATACAGCACTGGCAAAGTTTTGTCAAGTATTTTTGGTACAAGTAAATATAGTACAAGGCAAAAATGGTACGGAACAGGTTTGGTGTTGGGAAAGTTTAGTACTACAAAATTTTGGTACTAGGATAATTTGATAGAGAGAAAGCTTGGTGCAAGGAAAATTTGGTAGTTAGTACTAAGAAAATACTTTTTATATAAACTACTCGAAGAAGTTCTAGATATTGTTGTACTTGTCTTTATTTGACTTTTTGTTCGTTTTTCTGTTGTTGTTTGTTTCGTCCAACGTCATTGTTGTTGCTGTTGTTTGTCTGTTTATTGCTCGTTCACTTTCATTATCATCATCATCATTATCACCACTGCTGTCATCATTGTTACTTTTGCAATTTTGTTGCTGTTATGGTTGCTGTTCCCAATTGTCATTACCGTTGTTGTTGCTTTGCTGTTGAATTTGTTGTCGCTGTTATTGTCGATGTCATCGTCCCTGTTGCTGCTGCTGCTCTTGTTGTTGTTGCTGCTGCTATTGCGGAAAAATCCTTTATCGTATGGTTTTTCGTGTATATTGGTATAGTAACCAAAATAAGCAGCAAAACAATTCAAATCAAACTCAAACCAAATATGGAGAAATTACAATGGCACAGTATAATATATACCAACGTATTAATTCAACATTCGTGCTAACCTTCTTACTTTCATCTTTGAAGTTTTTCGTTAATTGGTCACTGCACCTTTGCTGAATTGATTTTGCTTTATTTATATTTTGGCTTTTATTTTGCATAAATTTTACATTAATTTCATTTTCTATTGCTGTTGTCCTTTGAGCTCTTCCTAATATAAATTATGTTGTCCTCCCGCCATGTAATGTGGCTAGTAGCTGCATTATATAGGGATGACAAACTAGATGACCGCTGCCTTTCGTCATCCCGTCCTTCTTTTCTTTGTAAATTATTATGCATTGTAACCTAATTTTTTAAAGCAAATAAACTTTGGTGATTCTGACTATGGACTTGTTTTCGCCTCAGTTTTCACTATGAACTTGACGAAATAAACAAATATGAAAATAGTTGTTTATTTCCAAAGCAGCAAAAAAACTTAATGATTTCATGTCAGCACTTGATCATCTACAATTCACAAGCGATTCTCAATTATGCATACTACATGGCACAGTAATTCTGTTTAAACTACAGTTACAGTTACCACTGCCTCTCAACATGTATTTAGTAACGATTATACTGAGCATCGACATGAAAAGCCATAAGTAGAGCTATTAGCAGCATTTAGCTCGGCCTTATTACCTTTTTCACCAAGTGTATGTAAGATTAGGTTAGATTTACATATCGGACTTCATCTTATGGACGAGGGCGCTTAGTATTCAGCTTATTCTCTCTTCAGATATACATAACCTGAAGAGACACAGAATAAACTCTTTTCAAGTATTTTTTTGGTTCATGTTAAAATCGTGTCCAGAGTTCTCATAGAAACAACATTTTTTTATGAAAGTTCATGTGCGGCCCTCATAACTTTTTGGCACATTTTGAAGGTTACCTTTTTCGGCACGAAGCACCGAGAGATTCAGTGAAAAAGCTGAAACAAACTTTACACTAACTTAGCACTTTATGCTTTTTGTTCAAAAATGCATCACAATTCAAAAGAAATGCTTTTAAACATGCTAACTGTCTAGAAGGAGGAGGCGGAGGATGAAGATGATTGTGGTTGTGATGGTGGTGATGGTGGTGATGATGACAGTGGTACTGCTGCTGCTGCTGCTGCTGCTGCTACTGCTGCTGATGATGATGATGACGAAGACGACGACGACGATGGTGACGGTGCTACTACTGCTGCTGCTGCTGATGATGATGATGATGATGACGACGACGACGACGACGATAATAATGGCGGCTTTGGTAATGACAGTCATAAGAATGGTAATGATGACTACCTGCCATAACGAAAGTCAGTCCAAAAAATTCGCAGTCAAAATTTTCCAAAGAAATCCCTGGTTGGAAAGCGAACAGCAGAACGCTATTGATAAATAGCAAGGTTCATAAGGAGAAAAATACTAGGGTCTAATTTCAATAGTCCAGTCCGCAATCGCTGTTATCAAAATCCCTAAAAAACTTTAATTTAAATTTCTTCTGATCATTATTATTATTATTCTGGTTGTTCACAAGATTCAGCAAACTACAGTCATAGGCTAATTATAATGATTTTTTGTACGTTGTTTTAATTACAAGAAGTTTTGACATTTTCAATTGGTAACAATTAATGGGTGGAAGCACAGTGTGATCAGATTACTGAAATTCGCACCGAAATGCTTTGCAGATTGCAGATTACGTGATTTTTTTTCCTACTTTACTCTACAAGTCAAGATCTAGCACTTAAGGGCAGCGTACTTAGTGTAGACGGTTGTGGCACAACTAATTGTCTAGGTTAATCCTGTTAGATGAGACACTGAACGGGAAGAAGTGTTATAGCTACACCCGGGGTGCATTCATCCTCTTGCCTTGTTTCTCAAACTTCAAACCAAATGAATCACCCCGCAACACATGGATGAGAAATTGCAAGGTTTAGCCAGAGTAATATTCGACCTGTGTTGTTTATTTGGGCAACAATTCTAAATACCACTACAACGACGATGGCGATGATGATTATAATAACAACGATGTCGGTGATGATGACGATGTTGAGGACGACGAAGATGATGAGTCACAGATGAAGAACGAATACTTATAAGTTGAGTACTTATTCGATTTATAATTAAAAACTTTTCCATATCAATCTTCAATGCTATTCTACCTATATGTGCAATTTCCAACTAATATAAACATGCTTTACGTGTATTCCTATAGATATACGCCCTCTGTATCTCTAGGCCCAACAATCTAAATATGTAAATAACGGGCCGCAGATAATTCAATAATTCAGCGACATCAGCTTATGAAAACAGTCACGGAGTTACAATGTAATGTGAGCAATCTGTCACGCTCGACTCAGAATTGACACTGATTCCATCTAGGTGATCTGTCACGCAATGCAGGTTTTTCGCTAACCCAACCATGCGTTTTGACAAGAAGTGGCGACAAAACAAACAAGCCGTCTAAATTATTAATTCCTAATTGCCTTTATAACCTTCCATCAAAGGTCTGTTGTAGATCATGTGAAACCTAGGCGGTTAAAATTGGCTTCTCATAAAAGTTACACGCACTAAGAAACAAAAAAATGCAAATTAAACAGTATGGTAATTGCACGTTAAATTAGATAGCATCAGTGACTAGTTGTATATAAGACAGAAGAAAAAACAAATCAAAGGACAAAACTTCACAAAAACGTCGTGAAATATACCATTTTTATGCACTTCGACACACTGCAAGCGGGAAAGTACCCAAAGCTAAGGAGATTTTTGTAGCCTGACACGTTAAAGCTTCAAAGGTGAGCAACTGAAACAGTAGCGATGACTCCGATGTTATGTTCCGGTTTATGAATGATAGGTTACTTCCCAAGAAGACTACCGAACCCACGCCATTAAACCTGCCCAGGCGCCTTATCTACTCAATTACAACCTCGCCACAACTGTCATTACATACAATTGGTTAGCGTGTTTCTAGTTCATACATTTAGGCTTTCGTGTCCATAAATTGCCTCTCATTATTACAGATACTATCATACTTGCATATTTGCCATTAGAATTTATGCTTTACAATTAACTCCATATCCATTAATGCACGATATTTATTAGTGAAACTAAAAGCATTGTGATAAATTGCGAATGATTGTCCTCCATAACAATCACAGAATGGATACCAATCAATTACTTCCAGAAAGCACACATTGTTCGGATATTATATCCCTTATAATTTCTCTCCCTGCGTCCCAGTTCACTCTCAGAAAAAGGCAATGTTTGCTACACTGATCCTCAGCCTAAAGCGACTAGCTGATTAACAGCATCCAATTCACACCACAGACGCAATGCAAATCATTTTATTGGCCCTTTATTATGCACTTGTAGAAAGGCAATAATTACATGATTTTAATCAATTTAAATATTTATAAATTTAAACATTTTGATTCTTTTGAATGCTTAACTTCAATCCTTCATTTTAAAAAGGAAACACCTATCTTGTAAATCGGATTTTCGCCGTGTTTTCGATCGTTGTTGCAATCTATGTCGCAAAAAAGGAAAAAGTTCTGCCCCTGGACGAGACCGCGTATCGGATAGAAGGCTATTACTAGTTGATTTATGACCGCACTAATCTTCTTGAATGTAGAGCGCATGGGAAAAACTCACAAAGACTTAATTCTTTGTTATTTTATAAATCTCCCCTGACACAAAAGCACTATACAAACTGATGGCGCATTGAAGACAAAAACGCCCAGCACGGAATATAGGGAATGAAAAGCCAATTATCCAAAGTTATCTACTAACTCTCCCGTTGTTTTTACAACTTCGAAGGCTAGCAAAAATATGTGGGCTTAATTTGTTATTTTAATTATAACGGTCTAAATATTCTTGATATTATATTGTGGGTGTACATTTGTTTTTGTATCCGAATATAATTATGTATGTATGTGCATAAATAATTGATGCAACAGCATGTTGTGCATAAGCAGCTGAAATAAAGCAATAAATCTGTGGATTATTGTGCCGTTCTGTCACAAGCCGGCAAAGGAAACGAAAAATTGAAGGGGAGAGAGAGAGAGAGAGAGAGAGAGAGAGAGAGAGAGAGAGAGAGAGAGAGAGAGAGAGAGAGAAAGAGAGAGAGAGAGAGAGACAGAGAGAGGGGGAGATTAGAGATTAAGAGATGATGCTCTGCCACAAACATCACTTACTATAGTTAAAACAGCATTGCACTAAAGGGTGTTTCTTCATAACTTGCTGCTGAGATTACCTTAGACATTTTACTCATTCCGCACTCTGATTTGGGTGATTGTCACTCTGCAAATAATATTAAAGCCCCAGATTCACTAAAGACATTAGCAGCTGAAGCCAAATAAAAGAGCAACGCGTGAAGAAATGGAATTTTGCACGAATGCATGTCACGATCGAAGAGCCCACAATCACAAAAAACTGAGAGTTGACCTGGCGTCGATCACAGGCCGGTTTAATTGGGCACGAGAGCTCAATTGAAAAGGTTCTTTGTGCATCTGGTAGTTTCCAGCTAACGGCTTTCAATCTTTTGTCTTGCACGAATATTTTCCTCGATCTCCAGAAATGCTACGCTCTCTAAGGGCATTCTGCTCGAAAATGTGCGCAGAGTAACAAGTGGCTTGCACTTGTCATCGATTTCCGCTTCCGTTGATTGGGACAAGACACTATAACCAGGTGCAATGGCGTGCGTAGAGCTGGGGGGGGGTGAAGTCGCAAGAGTTTGATACATGATATTTTAAGTGCATCCATTGAGAAGTTACAGGGTACTCATATAACAAGTTCGACTTAAAGGATTCGCTGGGACTCACTGAATTTCAAACTATGACTCCGTTAATAGATGCGAAATTTGTTCTAGTGCAGTGGTTCCCAATTTTTTTGGCCCACTGCTCATGGTTTTCAGAAGAAAACGTCTCGGCCCACTGCAATCTACACCCTCAGGAACACTTGGGCTTGCGCAAACATGCCGGATTTTTTCAAGCATTAAACAAACGACGAGTAGCGAAAATTATACTAAGACGAAGTAGAGATATATAGATTCCATCCTTTGATAAAACCTTTCAAACATCACAGAAAGAAAAAACAAAGATTCTTTCATCAGCTTGTGTTACCCCCCCCCCCCCCGAGAGAGTACCCCACTGTTTGGGAATCGCTGTTTTAGTACATTCGTCCGCACGTCTGGGTTTATGTTTTTAAGTTTTCTCATTTCTCATCTTGAATTCAAGAAGGCAAATCGGAAACCCGACTCTGTCAATCGACGCACAATTCGTTTTACTATGTTACGATAAAGTTTCATGACAATCCATTGCGAATTGGTGGAGCCGTAGACTCTTTCGAAAATGATGTTCCAGCATCGGCTAGCCAATTGGACCAAATCTCTCCCAATCGGACCCCGCGCCTCGAAGGCCCGCGCAAAAAAAATTATCTACTTTCGGCTTTTCCTAAAATCACAACAATGCATTGCAAAACGTGATCGCTGCCATTTTTTCTATCAGTTATTGTACATCCCTTACTAACGTCAATTGTGTTAACTACTTTGTACAGTTACATAATGCCTACAGAGGTACAAACAATCCAAGAGATGATTTCTCATTTGCAGACATCAGTATTTATACCTTGAATAGATATAACGGACGTTTGATGATGATAATGATGATGATGATAATCAAAATCATCCTTGCAGGTGACATCAACTAATGTGGCCCGCACATTTTCTTGAATGAAAAGTTGTCTTTCTGTAATAATATTGAGCTATGCAACTTATATGTGGTACAGTAGTTCTACTTCGCCTGTGCTTCTAAATTGTGTGGATTAATAAGGCAGTTAAGAGTATGTTTACTCGATCTTTTAAAAATCTTAGGATATGAAACAGTATCATTTGATGAAACTACATATAGTTTTTTTAGAAAATGATGTTATCGCATGGAGTGGTTGCTGTGAATGTGAACCAACAACAGCAACAGCAATAGTAGTACAAGTTGAATTATTGAATTGAATTATAAATTTATTTCACAGTGAATAACACATACAAATTGTTGACACACAGAATATACGAATCACTGTGACAAAGAGTTATTATTACATAGTAATTCTCATAAGTTATAACGTACAAATTTGAACAAGATAAGTTTTGTTAGGATGAGTCAAATTGTGGTGAGTTAATTATACCGTTGTAGTAAGTATTTCTTTGATGTTTTTTAAATTGATAAAGGCCAAGAGTTTTCATTTCACGCGGAAATGATGACCAGATTTTATTAGCATTATAGTTTGTTAACTGTTTCTCATATATTTGTTTTTGAAAGAGGTGCGTAGTTTTCGACCGAATGTTTTTGTAATGAAATATACCCTATATGGCGTACGTAGTCTGTAAAGTAGTATGCACCACACTATCTTTTGAAAGACTTAGGATATAAAACAGTATCATTTGATGAAATTATTATGCTGCAATCTTAGTGCAAATTGGCAGATCCTTAGGCTTTTTTCGAAAATGATGTTATTATCACCGCCATATTGAGTTCAAAACGACAGATCGAAAAATCGACTCCATCAGTCAATGCAAGGTTCGTTCTAATATATCCATATAAAGTGTTATGATGAGCCCTTATATCCTGGCGGAGCCTTAATGCTTTTTTTCAAAAGGCCATTCTTCAACAAGAGCAAGACTCGACCAAAAGCCAGTGTTATGAAACTAAGGCAGTTCACACGTCTATAATTATGTGTTTTACGCTTAACGAAAATTCCTATGCACACTGTACAAGATTCACCAGACCAGTCCATACGAAACAAAATAACACTGAAGTACTGACGAAAATTCAATACTTTTCTAAATCAAATTCGAGGTCTGGCGCAACGAATTGCCGAACACATTTTCAGGACTGTACTCAAGACAGCATCTTCCTCCAATTGTTCAATTTCATGCCTTGCCGCCAATTGCAAATAAATCGTCTGCCATAGTAAAGTTTGCAGATTAAGATTTAGTTTGGAAGACGAGTGGAGTGGTTACTGTTAGTGTGAACCAACAGTAGTAGTGTAGTAGTAGTAGTAGTAGTAGTAGTAGTAGTAGTAGTAGTAGTAGTAGTAGTAGTAGTAGTAGTAGTAGTCGTAGTCGTAGTCGTAGTCGTAGTCGTAGTCGTAGTCGTAGTCGTAGTCGTAGTCGTAGTCGTAGTCGTAGTCGTAGTCGTAGTCGTTGTCGTAGTCGTAGTAGTAGCAGTAGCAGTTATAATTTCTGACATAATGTTTTCTACAAACTGTATAGCAAGAATGAATACAAATAGAAATATGAAAAAAAAACTGTAAACTATAAAAACATATAATGTCAGACCACAGGTCTAACGAAATAAAAAAACTGAAGTTAATATTATGAAGCATTTACGACTTACCATAGCAATATTACTTTTGATTATTTTACTAATTATAGTAGTTATGAATAAAACCATCCTCTTCCTACGTCCTCGAGTTTTGCCAATAAAATACAACACCGGAAAGCTCTCGCGATTCTGTGCTACATTGCATCCAGTACACATGTTTTTGTATAATTTTTTTTGACATTTTTGAACCTTTTCTTTTGGTAATATTTCTTCTGATGGTAAACTTACAGGATACATATAACTACTCCCCGATTTTTGTTTTTTATTATGTTTTTGATTACTATACTCACTTTATAAACCATCCTTGTTAAGCCTTGTAGATGATTATAACTCGTCTTAAGTGCTTTCAACAGCTTATTCGCAATTATACACAATTGCAATGTTTAGGAATGTTTTGTTGGAATTCGATGAATTATACGTGTACTTTGATAGACATGGAGACCCTACGACAACGTTAAAATGGTTTATAACTTAGAACAGTTGTAAAGTCAGAATAAACCCATAAAACTTCGGCAAACTACCAGCTTGAATGAAAAACACAAATTAAAATATGTGAGAATGCGCTGAATCATTGCGAAGAATTTTCCATGGTCATCCAAACTCACGACAAACTAATCGGGAAATTTCAAAAGCATTCCGCTAATAGCCGCACTGTTACAGTTGTTGAGCCTAGTAATTTTCAAAGTTCTACAATAATCGATTTTAATTTCATTTCCTGACAATTTCAACAATGGTTTCTGCAAACATCGCAACATTTAGCAATATCGCATTCCTTGATTATGCTAATGTTGATCATAAGATTATGTTAATCATGGTCACGTGATTCAAATCAAAGAGCATAAGTACGCAGATTTTGTAGTTGAGTAGATTAACTACCACTAGGCGTCAGTGCAAATGACTTTCATTCGTTAAACACAGCTGCATTCCGCAACACTGCAACACAGGGATAATTTTCAAGTTAGCCAATTGCTAATTTTCTGTTTGTATCTAAACCGCAAACAACGATAAAGCGTTTTCGTCTTAGCTCACTCATAGTGTAATGGTTTACATGGTTTACAATAACTGATTCTTAATTAATCTTAAAGTAACTCTTGACTTTTTGAGATAATCCGTTTCAGTGCGAATAGTGCAACCTAAGTGAAACATTTTCATAAAGCCATTCTATTTTATTCAGCTAAATGTTTTTTCAGAGTTTCTTCCAAAAAACAATTTAAATACTAAATACGAAATGCGTATAGCCTCAAAATAATTCCACAAGGCATAGATGGGTAGCGTGGCTGTAATTACGTACACTATGTGCATAAAGCTTTCCGCAAAATGCTTCAATAATAACTTAGTACACGCCATAAATCAGGTTAGCGAATTTTACGTGAAAGCAGCGTTGTTTGCCGGCCGAACAAAAATAGACATGGACTAAATGGAGATTTCTTTAAATGTATATACATGTATAGGCTATATGAATATGCTATAAATTATATAAACATTGAAGAGATGAAAAGCCTTTTACCATGTAGGCCCAATTAGGACCGCATAGTCTAGTTACGTTAAATACATGTACCATCAAACTCATTCGTATATATACCTACCATTCAACATGTTTGTAGGAACATATTTGAAGTTGCACAATCTGCATCTTGGAAACGAGTTGCATAAAAAACACGTTCTGTATTTCTCAGTATAGAAGTGTTCAGTTGTCAAACTTCATGTTCTGCACATGTTCGAGAGGTCGTGCGTGAGAATAGCGGTAAACTTGAAATTTGAATTTTAAAATTAAAATTTGCCGAGTTTTTGAATATCACACTGAATGTCGTGTGGCACACCGTACTTCAATGTTCGTTTTCAGAAACAAGTGCAACACGCTCGTAGAACGTTTGTGCTATTGAAAATTGTTCACTTGTGATGTCATCACTCGTTCTGCTCGCCTGATGTTAATTTTCAGTTTTTAACCTATTATTTAAATACCAGAAATCTCATAGCATTATTATAGGTAATAAAATGTAAGCAAGAAAATGTGAAAATGCTGAATTTGGTTGACCAGCTCAAGGGATGAATGATGGACTGCCTTGGTCACCGGGGGTGCGGCGATCTATTGGTCTCAGGCGTCTGCAATGCAAGTATAAGCTCTCCGGATCAAATCCTGGGTGATTTCCAGCTTTTTCACATTTCCTGTTTTTCAAGTTTGGTATTAAATTTTGTAATTAATTGTGAGTTTAGATCATTATGACCTGCAATTAATGTGGTTTTCTAATATATCTTATGGCCTGATACCACTAGTTGTGTTAGCCCTTTTTCAGATTTCCTACCTCATGCTGCCACCAACTTCATCACCCCCATGATTTGCCATACTTCGCCGCTGGAAAATTAAACAATTTATTTTTGCGAGCGAAGTATAGCCTCACTTCGCGAGCTAGCAAGTTTTGCCTTTTAGCGATTTATTTCTGAGCGTTTTATTAGTGCAAAACGCCACGAAATCATGAAAAGTTTGACGATAGGCTAAATGGAAATAACAAAAATATTGAATGGAAATCACACGACAACCAACCTTTCCACTCATGACGCTCTTGGAATGCAGTTTGTGTTGTACTAATTTGGAATTCCTTCTTTAAAAAGGGACTTACGATAACCATGTAAAGTGGCTATTTCTACTTCCAAAATAATAATTATTGCAAAAATATGTCAACTATTTGCAGCTGAAAGAAAAATATCAATCTTTAATCTCAGTTAACAGACACAAATTTATCAGTTGGAATATTTTTACTGTTTTCCAGAACTCATGAACACGTGCATGTATAGCCTAAACAAAAGACTTACTGAAAATAAAATTAGTTGTTTCGTTGGTACGATAAGACTTACGTTGATTTTGACGCTGTTATATGTATGTTTTCAAAATGTAAAAAAAATACGAAACTGTAGTTAGTAGGTATAATTAAGTCAGTTTTTGTTTTATAAAACTTGGGTTGTTTTAAATTTAGTAATACGTCCATGAGCCAAAACACAAAATTTCCTTGTATCGGTATCATTTGTGGGACAAACTGTAGTTGCCATGTTTTATTTCTTATATATATATATATATATATATATATATATTCCTAGATTATATTAGATATAATAGACCGTGCTCACTGGTAGCTTATTAGTGGCACTGGCCTATTTGTGGGTCTATTCTGTCTAGTAAGATGTTATGACCCATTATGAGCCAATTGCATAATAGTAAAGAAAATTTTGAATAGCCCATAATGACTTACTACCCTAAAGACTATCCCCATCACAGAACACCCCAGAAACGTATTAAATGAGACCCTGTTTATTTTCCTCGACTACTTTTTCCAATTGTAAGTTTTTATCTATACAGAGTACTGCTCTCGACTTCGCTATATAAAATTACATTCACTGTGGGGCAGAAACCCAAAGTTGCTTAAATACATTTATGTTTAAATAAAAGGCCATTTAATTCCACTAATTTTTATATTATTAAAATATATTATTATATTAATAAAATGATACGTTGCGTCATTTTGATTGGATAATTATGCCCCATTTGTGACAATCTGCATTCACACCCCAATCAAACATCGTTAAAAAGATGTTAACCACCGACATTTAATGTCTTTTTTTTTATTGTACCAGGTTACATCTTTCCTAAACTGGAAAAATGTAGCCTAGTATCTTGGTTACCATATTGGATGTTAATCATAAGTTCAAATAGGGCAAGAATCTAGTTAAATACGAATGGGCTGTAATTGTACCAACCAAAATGATGCAACATATTATTTTAAGAGTAAATGTGAGTAAATTGCGTAGCGAAATTAAGTAGCGTTTCATTTGAACATCAGTATGTTTAAGCAACAGTGGTTTTCCAGGTAGGGCTTCACAAAACGCCCGGCTACAGCCCCACTCTGAATAACTGCTGATAGGGGAATTTTTATAGCAATGTCGAGAGTAGTATACTGTCTAGATAAAAAAATTGTAAAAAAAATTTGCGATATTCACATGACGATATCACTCCTCATTGCCCTAAGCTATGTTAGGGTTACTGTCTATGTCACAATAATCGACAAGACTTGATTGTTATTAAAATTTATTTTACAAACCTATTCAAAATTAAAAAACGGAGTATATAAAAGTGTTTGCAGTGTTTTTGAAGCACAAACTTAGATTTCCTGTTGTTGGAAATCCACCAAATGTTTTTTGTAAGACATAAGTGTACCATATTTATTTGTTACGAACTCAACGAAAATCATTTTTGACCCTTTAAACCCCTTTCTTTCTAAGAGTAATTCGTTTGTGTATTACGAACAAACACTTTAAGTAACATCATCTTAGCCTTAATCAGACAGACTGAAGCATGTCCAGTAAGCTTGTCTAAGTTATTCTATAAGAAGACAGGATTACACTTTCCAGTCTAGTTACCAGCGGTCGATAGAAAGCAGCCATGTCTGCACGTTTGATGAAACTTGCTAAATAACAAAGGACAAAAATTCATTGAAATTGACATGCTAACGTACGGGCGTATGTAGCGAAACTGCTGACTGGTGCAGTCGAAGACCAGATTAGAAACAAAGGAAATTAATGCAAACCTCCTAGTCATGTGAGAAGATAGGCCATTTTCATTCTCTTGTTGAAGCTTTGTCAAATGCCGGAATGGCATTAGTTTCTTGAACAAAAACGCATAATCAGATTCTTCGTGAACAACTCATATAGGTGTACAAAATCCAGGTGAGTTTATGCAAGAGAAGAAAATATAGATGAACAAGATGTAGGTGAACCTATACAAGTGAACAAGATGCACGTGAACTCATATAGATGAAGAAAGTACAGGTGAAATCATGCAGGTAAACTCATATGAGTAAACAAGATGCAAACAAACAAAATGTAAATGAGCTCATAATGGTCAAGAAGATACAGACTAGCTCACACGGGCGAACATGGTGCAGACGAACTCATAAAGGTGAACTTGATGCAGGTTAACTCATGCAGGTAAACAAAATACATGTTAAGTTCTACATGTGAACAACATACAGGCTATCTCATACAGGTGAATAAGGTACAGATGAACTAAATCTTTGACATATACAGAAAACTTCTCGGAGGTAATTCCTTAAAGCTAACATCGCTGTAAGTTTCTCTATCGTACGAATTCTGACAAAACTTGTTTCATGTCTTACCTTTGATACGCTAATAAGCAGTTTGTGCAGTTTGTCAGGTTTAGTGAAAATATGTCTGATCGGCTTTAAGAATATCGCTGTGAATTAAAGTTAGGTACTAATAAAAAAGTAATGGAACTCAAGCCGAAAAACAAAAAGACAACTTATCTGTGACAAGAATACGTGTCATACAAATCAGAATTTACGCAGGCCCGTATAGACATTGGTTTGTGTAACACTAAATTGTTCATTTCACTGTTCACTGCTTTTGACTGCAAAATATACTGCGGCAGAACGTAAATTTTGATTTTTACTCGCAGCTTTCCTAGGACGATTTTTGTCTATTTTAAAATATACAAAATCAGTTGTAGAGCTCACTACAACAGGAGTAGCACATCAAAAGCAAAATGTTGAAGTGTGTAAACAATAACAGTAAAACACTAAGAGTATTGAACCTTACAATTTGGCGTTTTCAAAATTGCTGACTATCCCGTAATTATCGCCGCATAAGTTGCGTGGCAGAAATTACTAAGTGACCAGAGGAGACCTTTTCGTACTAGTATTGATTTGTGAGATGCTACACTTTTAATGAAACCCCTTCGTAAAATACACGCGGAGATATATCAAAACAAGTGCGAGAGGATATATTAAAGCAAGTATTTAAATGTAATTTTCAAAGAAATTTTTGCTGTATGCCTAGTAATATGTATTCTTTGAACAGTGGAATTTAATTTGCCCATAAGTTCCTGCTTTAATTAATTTATGAAATTCTTAAACATTTTAGAAGCTGATGAAGCTGTACACAGCCATCATGTTCACTGATGCCCTGCTAGAGTATTTTCATAGCATTTAAGGTTGATTACTAGTAAAATTAATTAAATTAAAGTCCTATATAGTGTTGCTGCCCAGACAATACCTAATATTGGCACCGCCCCACTTTAAGTTTTCGTCCCACCGCTGCTTTATTTACATCATAAAAGAGCAAAGCTCAATAAATCTACATGAATAACTTGACTTAGTCTGTGCTTGCTTAAACAGCTTCGCAACAAGATCCACTAGTTTTTCGCCGCATCAGTTTCTGGATTCTAGATACTGGGTACCCGTTTCTGGGTAGCATTTATAAAAATAAAGATACAAAAGATAAATTCGAGCCCAATTTGAAGTAAATTTTTAAGTTGTTGAGTTTCTAGTGATTTTATTTTGATGCTCATCATAAATTAACGAAAATTATTATAAACCATACAGATGAACGCAGTGGATCGTGATGCAGTGCTTCGATTACTTTATTCTAATCTCTGCGGATGCAGTATTTGATAAATAGACCTTCATTAAACATGCCTAATTGGTGCATCAGTACAAGCTCTCAACGTTTTAATATTTGATAGTGGGAGAAAGTCCAACTGCTAATAGGGCCTGAGTACATGACAGAACACGTGACATCCATTTATTTATGGTGTACATCATTATTGAACTTATAAAATCGACACTATTGACCCTAAGCAGCCTAAGTAATGCTAGCAGCTCACGCACGTCAGATTTGTACCAATTATTGTCCTTAGCTCTTTCACAATCACGTACAAATTAAACGCGCACGAAAGCTTGTAACAATTAAATGGTTTTGTTTTGTTTTGCTTTGCTTTACTTTGCTAGCCAAATTCTCTTCCATTCCTTTCCCTTCCCTTCCCTTCCCTTCTCCTCTCTTCTCTTCTTTTTTCTTCCCTTTGCTTCTCTTCCCTTTGCTTCCCTTCCCTTTCCTTCCCTTCCGTTCTCTTCCCTTCTCTTCTCTTCCCCTTGCTTCTCTTCCGTCTCTTGTCTTTTCTTCACTTCTCATCTCATCTTATCTAATCTCTTCTCTCCTCTGCTCTTCTCTTTTAAACTAACACTGTAGTTAATTAACACAAAATTCGTAGACAGTCTTTAGAATTCACGGATTTCTACCAAACGCCAAACGTCGTTTTATCATTAATTAGTAAGGTTTGACAAATCATAATCAAATTTGAATTGAAAAAACTAATAAGCTAATTAATTATTTAACAAGTAAATGACACCACAAAAAATATTATAAACTATGAGTTACAAGCAACCGTTTTGTATAATCATACAGACCTTCTATACATCATTACGAATATTAAATGCAAAGATTGGCGCTGTACTGTACATGCCAAAATACACGAATACCAAGTATTTGTTTGACAAATATAAAAACAATATGAAGTTGGACAACCACATTTTGTGCACTTATAGTACTATAGTATAGTATAGTACGTATAGAGTAGCACACGGGGCTAGTGTTAGCTGCACACAGTTAGCAGTACGTTAACTTGAGGTCCAGAGTCTTGCATACTTACGACGCTAAAAAAGCTGATACACGGCAAAAGGAAATTTAGCAGCTTGTTTATTACAAAATCTAATGCATGAACTTTTACAGAAATATGAGAACACGAAAAATTACTGTAATTCTCATAATTAAAATGGCGATAGCAATCTCTCGTTACATAATTATTCACACCTTGTAGACCGTTTTCTTCTTCCAAAAGTATGCGGAAATTGCCAAACGCCGAACGGGCAGAAAGCGATTTTTCTGGACTGCTTGTGCAGTTTTCACAAATTTTGAGTATGTGAAGCCGTGGGACTCTAACGAAGTCTACATCCCCATCATACGTAAATGCCAACAGTTACCATCACGATCTACGGCGTATTCCCGTTCTCTCTCACTAAGGAGTAGAAGTTTTGTTGTGAAAAACGGTGTGGCTGTTTTTGCACCACTTACATTATATGAATGGACGAATATGTGATTACTACAGCTACAGCTACAACGCCTTTTGCTATTTTCGATAATTTACACATCAAACTTCTGAAAGTCTTAAATTAATGTCTCCTCATTGATGGTTTATTTTTCGAATCTGCCCAGCGGCAGAAAAGAGGTGCAAAAAAGAATAAAAATGTTTTTCGTCGCTCTTTTTTACAAAATTTCTGCTCTTTATTTATAAGAATGCAACAGAAGAATGTTAGATAATCTAAGCTGATCATCAAACAAGTCTAATTATGTACCATACTAACAGTGAGGTGGTGTACTCACCGATATAAATTAGGCAACTTAGACGCTCTGGTCTATTTTTTGTTTTGAAATAACTGGGCTCGCTGCTGAAAATAATTCTCTAAATTAAAAGAACTAAACATCAATACTCAATACATCAATATGGGACGAGCTGATTTTTCTGTTCTTCCCTTCTATCAAGTATTCATGACAAGAACTTCTTTACTTTCTTTAGTTTTTTTTGTGTAATCACGCGAGTAAGCTCGCTTTACTTCCAATTAAGCCTAACGAACTGAAAATAAACAGCCGCGAATTGTTAAGTATAATTATTGGCTTGCCTACTTACCGTTAGGAAACAAGGCAGCGAGCAAGGCAATTAACACGGTAATTTGCGGCAGCTTCCCGCGTGTAATCATTTTGCTAGTAAGTTACAAGTCTTCTTTTTCTTCATCCCGCAGGGATGCTCAGTAAAAAAACGAGCTCCGAATTTCCTAACTCTTCCGGATGTCATCAAAAGTGCAATTCGCGTAAAATGACAAAAATTTGTCGTCGCACAGCCCTTCCTGGCGCGCATGCGCACACTTGATGATGTCGTCTGCTTCCATAATTGCGCTATTCAACCGGCCTAAAATATGACTAAGCCACTTAAAGTTATATCGGCGCTGGCTTCCACTAGCATACAGCTTCATTTAAAGGAGTAAAGGAAATCGTTCGGAAAACACCACTCGAGAGCCTGCTCCATCTAAACTTCTCAAGGTTTTGCAGAAAAAACTTTCTATTATTTATTTGACTGATTGATTTGTTCGTTGCTTTGGTTTACTTGTTTGTTTGACCTTTCGTTCATTGGTCACAGTACGCACAGTTACGATGTAGAAAGAAGAGGTATTGCTCATACAGTAGCCGCAATTTAATCCTGATCGCGGAATACCGATTCATTTGAGTTCTCTTAAGGTCGTTTGTTTCAATCTTCTCTCGTTCATTTTTATGTGCATGTTTTAGTTCTTTTGTTTGCTCTTTGATTAAAATTTTGTTAAGTTTGTCCGTGTAAGCTTTTGTCTGCCTAGCACAACTTCACGGTTGCGTCTAAATTTGAACGAAACCCAACCGCCTGATGGATTGGGACTAATTCATTTTTTCAGTTCATTTCAAATTAATCAAAATGAAAAATTAATGTAATTTGTTAGAATCACTCTAGTGTGAGCAAACTATCATCGGAAATACTGAATTTCATTGACCAGCTGCCTTGATCACTGGGGAATACTGTGACCTAGTAGTCTATGGCGTTTGCTTAACAAGCAGAAGATCCCTGGTTCAAATCCAGGCTGTAGACTAACTTATTCCTGTTAAGTTTGGCATTAAATTTAATTAATTGTCGTTTTGCATCATGACATAAAATTACAACCATATGTATTGCTTTAGTTAGGTTGTCAGTTTCTCGTGTTCTGATCTCAAAAACTTTTGATGGTTAGGTCTTGGTTACCTGGTCATTTGAAAAATGCTGGATATATAATCTATCAGACAGATCGTACACTGCCTGATTCCTGTTTTCTAGAATCTGAACACAGTGAGAATGTCCAAAAGGTTACATTCCTGTTTTGTTAAATACGATTATTTTTGTTTTGTTAACATTTACAGTCAGTTTCCATACTTCACAATAGTTTAATAATTTGTTAAGTGCATTCTGTAAAACCGGATTCGGTTTTGGAAAATATAACAATGTCATCGGCAAATAGCAATAGGTAATATGCATTTCATTCTTTATTAAGATAGGTTCACACGCTGCATCAAAATTTTTTGGCAAATCATTTATGGAGATCGAAAGGGGCCTGGCCCGCATCCTTGCTTTAATCCTATTTTACTTTTAAAGGAATTTGTTACACCATTGGCCACTTAACAGAGTATGATTATTTATCACATATATTACTGATGATTTTTAAGGTTTTCCCACCAATCCCTATTTTATATAGCTTCTCATACAATGCTTTTCATACAGACTAAAAGGCTGTGAGACATCGTCAAGTGAAAAATGTCAGGTAGCTGTACTGCCATGAACATGCGCAGATAGCGCTCCGTGCTGTTTGGGTGCGTTCTCCATGCTGTAATGATGCCACGCGAAAGTGTATGATTCCCTGGATTCGATTATCTTCTTCGGAAAGTTCTCTGGACACAAGTGACTGCTCTTCCTAATATTCTCTCTACATTTAAATATGGAGACAGCCTTGCATCTTTAATGCGAAGAAAACGAAGCTTATGACTATTCTGTACTAGCACAATGCTATGTTGCTCACTACAAATATGTGTATTTATTCTCTTTTTGATTAATCTTATGTCCATTTGCTTGGCTTTTAACCCCTTGCCCTGAGTGGCCTTTACATTGTTTATGGGATTTATATAAAAAAGTATGCCATTCCTACAACTGCAGCTGCATATCAGTGTTTAAAAAAACAGATAGCAAACAGCCTGTCTATAGAAAATATTCAATACAGATGCCCCTACTAAGAATTTAGCCCTTTGAGGAAACCAATTTTTTTTTCATTCTACAGCAATATTTATCAGGGTTTTTTACATTGCAGTTTCACAATATAACAAAGCCATCCTGTCTAGTTCAATTGTTTTGATGGCCCTGTAACCAATGTTAAAAGAATTCGTTCACTAATCCAGAAATTTTATATCTGCCTACTAGAGCCACCTATTGGATGTTTTGGCATTAAATTAGTTGCGTTTGCTTAAATTGTACATTTAGTTACATAAGTACTAACTATACTATGTACATGGCTTATGCTGATAGCAAAAAGACAGTGAATGAATAATAAGCCAACAGTTGACTTAATCTACTCAACTCATGTATAAGTATTTCTATAAATACATGTAGATTTATTAAACTGCAGTAGTCAAAGAAGTCATACTTGCATAATTAATTAAGCTACTGATATTTGGAAATGCAGTCATTAAATTGTTACAATATTTACAGCATAAGTTTTATATTATAGTACACGATTTGTCCACAAAATTTTGACATATGTACATATGAATTAATAAACATTAACAATAAAATGAAATTTTTCCTAATTTAAATATAGACAGAACCCCTATATAACACCATTAAGCAATGAAGCATTCCTGTCAACTAAGAATAAATTTAAGTAAAGTAAAGTCACTGCTAATCACTCATGTAACATTCCAACTAAGTTCCTATTTTATTTTGACTGTTATTTATAAATGATGTTAATACAATATTAGTAACATTGCTCTGTTATGAGGAAGACGAAGCTGTTAAACATTGCTGTAGGAAAATTACCATTAATTAAACATTAAACTTCATTAAATTTTGATGTTCAGTAATAAACACTTGGCAAGTTTTAGTAAATTTTTTTTCTATTTATAGAACTGTTTTATTTTTCAAGCAGTTTTAGAGTTTATCATTCTACATATTAATTACAAAACATAAATTAGCAATTGCAAATGGTAAGACGACCACAGTTAAACACTGAAAACTACTATACAACTTAGTAGTTATATCACACAATGTATACAAATCTAGTACAAATAAAAACAAACTTTACACTTTGGAGAAGGTTACTATTTCCTTTCACCTTATCAAAAAGAAAGCAATATTTTCAAAACTCGGTCCCTAGAACTCATCTGCTACATTTTTTCATAGGAAACTGTGTGTCCACAGGTTTTGCACGTTTTACTAAATGTGTCCTCATCAGAATTGTAGCTCTCAGCACCGTATTCATGACAGTGTGGACCTGTATCCTTTTTATATAGACTGCTTCTAACCTGCATTCTCAATTCTAAAACACAGATAACAGTAATTTTGTTATGTTTTTTGTTAAGACTGATAACAACATGCAAAAAATGTTTGATTCATCAACAGATTTACAGTAAATGCCAAATTGCTACCTTTCATTTTTTTATTGAATTTTTTCTGTTTTGTCATCTGTCGATTTTCCTCTCGTCGTTCCTTTTCTTCCTCAATTTTCTCCTCATCTCCCCAAATTTGTAATGATCTTTCTTTAACCTTACAAAACCAGAAATTAAAATAATTGAAAATGTAATTTGAATGTAATGCGCAAACTAAATATTTGGACCATTACTAACTATATCTAATTTAAATTCAGGATTATTATCAACATAAGATACATGTGAATGTAAGCAGACATCAGCTACAAGAATGAATAACACACAAAACAATTAATCACAATCATTATTGCAACATTCAATATTAACCAACACCTAGAGTCAGTATAAATCATTATTAAAAGAATGCAGCTACATATTAAAATCAATGCTAGTGATCATGAACTCGATCTCAGACTCTAGAGCTTCACCTGTTCACCAGTCTGACTTACACTTGGTGAATTATTATGATGGTCTATAATCTGTATCACATAGACAAAAATTTCCATAATTATTTAAATAACAAAAAAAGTGGAAAAATCTTCCCTGAGTACTTTCATATCATTCCACGCAAATTGGGAAAAAATTTTAATTTCATTTATTTAGCTATGAACTTCATACCGTATATTGTTGACCAGTTTTAAAAATTATTTCATTTGTATAATTCACACTACAGTAATACTGCTATAAGAGCTACAATAGCAAAAAAAAATCATTTTATAAATCCCAGTGAATAATTGGTTTCAGCAGCCTGAACAAATAAATTTAACTGTTACAACATCCATTAAATCTATGGTAACAGATCTATGACATCGCTAATAATTACCAAACTCACTATGTAGGGGAAATAACTGCTTAGCCAGTAGCTTTAAATTATTATGAGGAGTTAACATCTTTTGCTTAGTTACTATAGCCACCAATGTTGTACACAGTCAGTCCAAACAACAGCTATTCTGATTGAACCAAAAACTTCTCAGAATTAATTTAATTACTACTTTTAATGTTGCCGTTTGCACTACTAATATCCTCGTTACCTGCGACCTCAAGTAAAGCTTCATGTCACCCCAGCGTTGATTGTGAGGATTCTTTCGAACAATAAATCTTAAAGGTGGTTCCCTGGAGTCGAAATCACAATCCTTCAGTAAAAATTCTTTTTTAGCATCTGTCTTTGTAATAAGACTGTACTTCTCATTATTTCTGAAACAATGGAAATTCAGTCATTGGTATTAAACTATATAATCAAATTCAGTAACTGCTTTCAATTTCATTTCTCGACTAATAACGAAAATCTTCTTAAGCGTGCTACTACTTGCATGTGTGGCTTTGCTAAGAACTACTTGATACATACAAATAACCATTACTTACACATTATTCTCATCAATACACGTAATTAAGCAGTTCTAATACTTCTTGATTACAAATCATTTATTTTTAGCATTGAAAATTAATGTTCTGATCCCAAAACATCTGATTTTACTTGCCCACCATTACCATTTGACATTATAAAAGGGTAGTGTTTTTAGGACTCTCACACATTTTCTTCTGTAAATACAGTTGTAATATTGGCTTACTTTAGTATTGTAATTTGTGTCAAGTAAATATATCTTATAAACTGCTTTTATCCTCATCAGGGGAACTGTGCATTGTTTGAGACAAGAGTGTGTCATAAGATTGACAGGTTGCACAATATAACTCAAACACCCAACGAGCAATGTAACTTTAATTGTTAACTTTGCATAGAAGTTTCTTTAAATTAAAATGAAACTAATTGAAATTTGATACAAATTTAGCTAAATTTTCCAATTTATATATTTTCGAGCTAAACTTACATTACTAAGAAATATCAGGATAAATGCAACAAAGCTCTCTGTTTTGCCTTTTATCGGTTAATGTCTTGTACTCAAGAAACTAAGAGTGTCAAAAAGAACTCTTCGACAAGGCTAGTTCGCACTGAAAAGCAGTTCATATAAGCAAACAGGTGAGCTTATCTGAATAAGCTTCAGGCTAGAAAAGATTTTCAGTGGAAGTGATTGGGTGTTGTAAACTAAGCAGAACCAGCTCAGCTCACATACTGTGAGTGCATTTTTTAAGATAACTGACCCTGAGCAAAATTCAGTTTCAAGGTATTATAAACACAGTGATAGTGTTTTGCAGTTGACAAAAATTTGGCCTATGTAATTGTAAGTGATAGAAAAGTTGATAAAAATTTGCCTGCACAGTTCTAAGTGACAGAGAATTTGATAAAAGTTAGCCTATGTAATTCTGAATTTGCAACAGACCTGCAGTCATTGCAAATCGGTTCTCCATAGTGCTGATATAAGTACGACTCTTGGAATAACTTCTCACAATCTATACAGCTTAGTGGCTCTTCACTAACAAAAGGATCTAAAAGAAATCAATTACAATCAGCATTTGAAATATCTGGCAAATGATAGTATATTAACCAATTTTGATTTTATTATTATTTTACTTTATCACTTCACAATCAGGTAATTATGGTTAATAACTATCTAACTATACTGTGCCAGCTCTAGCTCCTGCTAATTGAAGTTACACATACATATGTACGCAGCCAAAACACCTCTCCTATTTCAAGGTCTTATCTAAGAAACTATCCTTGATAATGAGCTAGGTGAGGGCTCTCCTATAATCATCTATATTTGGCCCACGCAGTAAATATGAGTTCTCATCTTACAACTAGAGTACCAAACTGTATAAAACGTACATACCAAACTGGCTCATTTTACTAAACTTGGTTGCTTGATTGTTGCTTTCTGTGGATGGCTCGTCCAACATAAAGCCTGCACCCGTGTCAACTGGCTGTTGCAGCTCTGTTACTTGGCTGAAACATCAGACAAATCTTGATACTTTAAATACTTGAATTGCATCCAGGTTCGGTGATCTAGTGGTTCAACTTGATCTGTTTCAGTGTCTGTTACATGTGTTTACTGTCTGTGACAAACTACGTCCAAACAGCTCGGGTTTCTTACTGAACCCAACTGACACACCCAGAACAACATACACATATGGGTATTTTTAAGGAAAAAATGCAGGCCTATGCAACTTTATTTGACTCTATACACTTATTTTGCCGGGTTATTTAATACATACCTACTTTTAATAGGACTTTACATGTTACGTGAAATAGCTGAAAGTTTTAGTCAAATCTGATAATGGTTTTTTTAATTTAAAACACAAAACACATTTTTAACATCATCATTTTTCCATGCAGAAATGTTTCCTTGCAGTGTCCACACTAAATTACTGCTTACTGCTTTGTCATGTATTGGATCGGCAGTGCTGGACCTGTATCAACATTAATTTTATAACAAAAAGAACAGGCAAGACATGCACTTGCACTTATAAATAGCCAGATCGAGAAATTTACTTCGAAAATGTAAGTAGAAATGCCGACAGTACCCCAACAAAGTCAAATTTAACAAGCGAAACCTACAACATTAAATGTTAAAAAAGCAGTTTATAAGACCTGGTGTCAAAAAATCACGTTTATTATATGGAATTCAATAATTAGAATACGATAGACTTAACTACTTCTATAAATATGATCGCATATATTAAATAATATATTCTGTTTAAAAAACTCTTTGACTGAAGCTGTGATCTCTAAGGTAATGTATAATGTACAGATTCAGTTAGAAATAAGCCAACTTTTTAGGCAATTCAGAATATGCCTGCAAAAGAGTCACTAAAGAATCAGTAACAGCCGATCAATAGGTGAGACATCACTTTTAGTGTTATCATTACAGCAGTATTATTTAACTGCAAGCTTATACTATTCCACTCTATACTTTTATTAATATTTCGTCGAATTGACAACCTTGTCGGGTGTAAAATAACGCGCTAACCCATGTAGCGCACTTGCACTCTCCAAAACAAGTGCGGTTACTTGAGCTGTCGAAGTACCGCACTCAAACTGGGACTGAGTTTCAATATACATGAAATTACAATTAGTCTGCAGTCTAGCTTCATTCAGCAGCAAGATATAATAGCGGTGAAGTAAAACAAATCTATAATAAGTCAGACACTGAAGTCATTTTATGCATCCTGATGTTATCAGTGGTAATGATGACACCAAAATTGATGTCTCATCTCCTGATCGACTATTACTGATTCTTTAATTACTCTTTTGCAGGCATTTTATGAATTGCCTAAAAAGCTGGCTTATTTCAGCTTAAAAAGATTAATCTCAAAATCAAATTTAACATTGCACATCTGACTAGCTCAGAATTAATGATTACACTGCACTTTATCTTATCGTATATTTCATATTAATTAATTATTTAACGTATATTGACATTTTAGATTATTATTAAATAAACAAGATCAGATGCTGCCTACGGTACTTCTCCTTAATACCAGCATCAGTTTGAGCTATATTTGCCCGAGCACCATTGTTGTTATTATTGTTATTGCTCTGTAGTTGCCTCATATAAGCAACCCCACTGCCTCATATGAGCATAGTTAGTAATAGGTAATTAGTTTGCTATAGCACCCCTATTTCAATGGTAATCGCTTATTCTATGAATCACCTGCTTGACACAACTATTTTGTGATCGCCATTTCCTGTGTCAAAATAGACAGGCATTCTGGGCTATGTGACGTTAAACTAGACATACGTCAGAAGTCGTTAAAATGCTTTTACCGTTCATCTAGCCCAGATAAATAGATCGTCAGCAGTTTAATGCTTTGAACCTTCAATGTTTCGTACTTACACCAACGAATGTCATACTAGATGTAGTGCAATTGATATGTAGGAATGTGGTACATCAGCTGTAAGATGGTGATTGGCGACAATATCTGGTGAGACCATCATAGTGGTAGAAGTTGGCTTCTGAGTTCTTAGAATCGTTACCTGAGAGGAATCCCATATGAGTCAGCCCTTAGTGAAGCTTGGAGCCTCCAGGATCAAATGTGCGGTACACTGCTGGTAGGTGACAGATACCAATTGTCACGAGCTCCTTTTTTGCTACTTCGGGGTGGAAAGGACTTGCTGGGAAGCCTGCCAACCAACCAGACGTCCGCATATTATTTCCCCCATCATGTGGCGGCATGCCAGAACACTAGTTTTAATGAGGTAGCTATACATTATATATTTTACCTGTTTGTATGGTATTATGACCTAACTTACAAATGTTAGAATTGTCATGTCAAAATATATTAAACTTAAGCTTAACTTTTTTGTTCTTTATGTATGAAGATGTAATCGATGCCTGATGACTAAAGGAGTAACATTGTGAGAACCCCCGTAGCTACAAGCACTTATATTATCATACTTGGCTGGTAGTCAGATTTCGGACACTTCCTCACCCCAAGAACCGTTTAATTCAGTTCTTAGCCAAATTCTGGTACAATACTTGGGCAGCCCATGTACCGCGTGCGCTAGATGATGGTACATGGGCTAGTGTGTTACTTCAAGCCCAACAACCCTATAGGTTTATTCCACACTATACTATTATTTTTTGGGTCAACATTATCACCTTAAATTATTGTTCCGCCTATACCATTATTTGAAATGCGAGAATACATATGAATAACCATAGTTCACAAAAATCAATGTCACAGATTTTCACAAATATTACTGTACTCTGCCAATTACAAAAATGTCTTCTAATAATGAATGATTACATAGTCATCGAATTAGTTAATAAAACAATCAACAACTTTTTATTTTACCTTTTTTTGCTATTGTCTTGGTTTTTCCTATATGGATGAGTAACCAACTTTGATTTTCTTAGTTGTATAGCTTTCAATCGATTTCTTTCCATGCGCGACTTCTGAGCTTCTGTTAGCTTATGACCAGAAAGAGGCTCTGCTACTGTGTCAGCCATTGTTGCTGTGTGGACCAATGTATACAAAAAATGATAATTATACTTAAGAAATTAAATCTCAATCTTTAGACCACTTAGGCTACCTTAAAGGCTTAATGTATGATCCACCTAATTTACCCAAACCAATGTTAGTATAGTAACCGTATAACTATGAATAACGTAATAGTAATACCATATACTGGCCATATACTATATAGTATATACGCCATATACTGACAAGAAAGATTTCAAAGAGTAAGTGCTCATTATGAATTAATATTTCTGCTTTCATATTTTAAATTACCTTTCTGAATAGTAAATTTAATTAGAATAAGGCAGGAAATGCAATTTCTGCTACCGAGTACTGTTGCGTGAGTTCGTCTATTCGACGACTTACGGTATTTCTGTCTCTGTCGTATAATTCCCAATGACTCCACTAGATTCACTTCGTCAATTTACTGCTGTTTGTCACCCTTTTGAATGTTTGCATTTTGTTTTGGCATGGTAGTTATAATTAACGCAACACGGTAAAACTTTTTCGTGCTTTACAAACGATAGACTAGTGTTACATTCAAACTGATTTTTTTGCTTTACAAACTTTCGACAGTCTGTTGCCCGGTGTGATTTGATTGATTTATTTGATTTGGCGTTTATTCACTATTCAGAACTTATAATTCATACTTAAAACAACTGTGTTTCATTGACGTTCGCCACGCGCCATCAGGCGCGGTTCTGGAAATAAAAGTTAGGAGGGCGATTTGGGTAATCCTCCTACTAAAGAAAAACAACAACAGATTATAATATACACGTATTCTTATAATAAAAAGCAGAATGATAGCACATGTTGATAAAAACATGATTTTACTGTTGATAAAAACATGATTTTACTGACACTAATTTTTCCACTGACGTTTCTGGCCTGGTCTGGTACAGATACCAATTTAGAGTGGTTTAGAGTGACCTCCATCTCACTATTGTGAAACCGAACCAGTGCGCACATCAAAGTAGGCATTTTCAAGGTAACTAAAATGAACATAAAAGAGAAAACTATATCAGAGAAAAATAAATAATTTGTTCACATAACAAATGGAATTTTTCGTTTTTTCTTGGCAAATCGGGTAATAATAATTGACATTCAAATGAATGTCCCTATGAATGTTCATCTGGGCTGAACCAGTTAGTCACTCTTCTCAGATGGAATTTCTCGACCATTTTTTTAGCCGACAAAGTGTGGAGAAGGATTGCTAACATGATACACTAGATACATGATGTAACAAAGATTTTCAACAGCCCATTATAATACATGTAAGGATAAAACCGTGGATCAGTTTCCAATTCCAACTGCTTCCAATTAAGACAGTTGCGTACACATGATTTTCTTGTTTCCACAAAAGATATTCGCCTTTTAGACGTTTATCTGCAACTGGAACACTTTCCATCTGGTAAAGTTGAAGAAAACTTTTTCAAGATGTCATACACTTCCTGGTCCAAATTTTAAGTTGGATTTCGCAAAGATGTAAGTTTCATTTTGGAGATAGCCAAATCGACCTTCTAGATCAGAAGCAATATTTTCAAAGTGTGGAATGTGGGCTGTCCATCGAAGAATAATCCTGAGTACTATTTGCAGGTATGTTGTCTCTCTGAGTTTTGCTACCTACAGTTCTCAGTCCTGTGATCTCAATGTTCAGTTTCTCTGCAAGAACTTTTGCATCAGAAAAAACTTTACTGAAACCTTCATCTGCACCAGATGTTAGAGCTTCCGTGCTTCAGCATGTGAATGCGCATAGGCAACGTCAGCTTTTTTGGACTGAAGCCAAATATTACCTTAACATTCTTCATGTTCAAACCCAGTTTTATAAGGTACCGAAGTATTGTCATTGCTGCAATTTCTCCAGTTTGTCATTCAGTAAAATTATCATTGAATATGTAGTCAAAACACGTGAAATCTCCTCAAAGTTTATCATCATATAGATATCGTACAATTATGAGGTGTCTCAATGATTGGAACCAGCCATTGTCTATTTTCTTTAACTTGTTTCATCCTTGCTGAAGATATTTGGTTAACTGCTTGTTCTTTTCGGTTATTGAGGGTTCTCAAAAAGTCACCAGCAGCACTAGGAGCCGAAGCATTATGGATACTAAGAGGTTCGATCAACTTTGATATGCGGGGAAATGTGACTTAAAGTATGCACCACATAAGAGTGTAAAAAGTTGAATGTACACGTGCAGGCATGAAAGTGTGTGTATTAGAGAGAAACAGAGAAAAATATTGCATGTAGTTTTATCATTGTGCATTGTGTGTAATTAATCTTTTATTTTTGAATTTCTAGTTGCACTTATAGATTAACTTGTACCATGCGCATTTGCCCAGAATGGTGTATGTTTTTATTATTTTGAACTAACACTGAATGTCTGTCTTTTTATTATGATGGTCAATGTTTTAAAAAGGCAAAATAAATAATAATCTTATTTACTACTATTATCAGTAAACGAACTCGAATCGAATTGTTGACTTTCGAACTTGGTCAAACAGAATTATCTTTAAGATTTCAAATCCGAATCGAACTCAGCTTTAAAAGTCTTAATATAATTTTTCAATCATTAATAAAAAGCAGGCTTGCAACGAATATCCGTATTGCTTGATTTTGTTCTACAGTAAAAACATTAATATTTATTTAAAAATTGTGCACAGAAATCACAACTAAATTCATGTTGTTTCAAATGTTTTAACGATAAAGATCATCATGTAGTTGAAGTGGTAAATTAACCGAATTCATAATTTGAGGTTCGAATCGAATTCGAATTAAAAGCTCATTCGAACTCAAATGTTCGATGCTCACCTCACCCATCATAGTGAGCTATGTTTCTGTTACCCGAGTTCAATTAATACATCATGTCGGTTCAGTTCATATCTTTGATTCATCACATCAGTTCTTATTATGTCATACCATATCTTACCAAAATCACAAAACTGATAAGACCCTAACTTATTTTAGTGTAAATAACAACAATTATTAATTACGTTTAGAAAAAAGAACATGGCCTATGTTTCTCTTCACATATTAGTCAGGTCATTATAAAAAGGAATTGCAATTGGAATAGGAAATGCAGTTATCTGTTGCAGTTAGAGCAAGTCAAATTTCCCTGTGGTCAGCTGTCACAAAAGTGACTCATGAGTGATATTAAGTTATTAATGTACCCAAATCTTTCTTCTCTAATAATACACTCTTCCCTTCTTATTCCCTGTTCACAACTATGCAACAACAATGATGAACATGAAAGTAATGCATGTGTAGGAAGTAGTATTAGACTATTAGATCACTATGTCATGATAAATAAAATTTTTACTACTTATGTTTAAAATTAAAGACTAAGGTTGAAATGAACTAACCATGACAAAAGCCCAATTTGTCATGATCACAGTTAGCCTCGGCTGGGATCTCCCATATTGTGGTGCTGGGCAAGCAGTGTTAGATTCCACTGTCCCATTGTTTTCTGTACTTTGTCGTTTGGTTTAATTAGTGGTTATTAATATTATGAAAAGCAATTTAATTGTTTTTTGTATATAAAGAATTAGAGATGTTTATTTTTTTGCATTTTACGCTGTCGGTCGTAAGAGCAACATTTTGCCGATATCCATGATAATCATAATACATTAGTGATTTACTGTTTGAATGTGTGACGCCGGTGCACGTCGTTAAAGAAAATTACAACTTTGATGCTCGTACTATGTTAAACTGAAATTCACTTTATTAAAGGTTTTCTTGTTGCTTTCAGGCACCTTTTACAAAAATATTTGTATAATATTCCGTGTATGGTTATACTTGATCAGATTTCAGAACCAGAGAGTCAATGTAGAAAAACATAATTATCTCAACACCTCAAGTTTTGAGTGGTGGGCGTAGTGGCATCTCACAGGAAGCTCATCTTAGGCCTGTGACCTTGCAATTTATACTGATATTACATGGAATATTAACCATCATTATAAATATGTAGGCAATCTTTCTATTGTTGCATTTTCTAATTAAGGCCTTTATAAATAAATTGTTGTGTAATATGGTTGATTCTTTAAAAACTGCAGTAATAATGATGACATGAAAGTCCATGGCATGGATCTCAAAATTGTAATGTATTAAATTTGATTTTGGACAAGAAAATGAGACAAAATTGCAGGAAATAAAAATAAGTGACATAATTTACTTGACATTGAAAATGAAAGGATTTTAGGAGTGTACTTACTTACAAAATGACCTCAAGTGAAGCACACATGCTCTTTATATGATGAGTAATGCTTACAACTCAAAAAATGTTCATGCTTAGAACCTTGAAGAAGTGTGGCGCTGAACGTATTGACAGGGTTAAAGTTTGCTGTAACTTTATAAGACCTTATCTTGAAATCTGTGCACCAGTTGGCATATGGATAAATTATTCTTGTTCTACCTTTTGTCGATTTTGTGGGTGCACTGAATGGATTATATATTACAATGATTAATTGAGCACAGAACTGACAATCTTAAATTTCACAAAAAAAAGGTTTAAGTGTCTGACAAACATTACTGTTTATTGCCTCCAAGTAGTCACCATGTAATGAATGTATGAAATTCAAGAATTATTTCTGTGCAATTTATCATACTAATAGAAAGTTTTATTATAGGCCTACATTTACTGCTATATATGAAGCGTCTGTTAAATGGTAAAAATTATTTAATGGCAAGTCAGTAAGTTTATAGTGCTTTTTTACTTGTACAATATATATAGTTTCTTGTAATATTTTATCGCACACACGGCTGGGAATTTTATAAATTTTTTTTGTACATTCATAAACTTACTTGATGCAGTAATATAAAAGTGTATTTTTTCAATTTAAAACGTAAAACACAATAATTATTATAATCGTTGTTTCGGGGAATGCAGGACATGGCCATGTTTTTCCACGACTAACTCTAGGCCAAGGTTGCCATTTTGTATGATGCTCATTGTATTAGAGGCTAAAAAGTATTGAATTTTCCGCCAAGCCGTTTATACCATAATTATCAGAACATGCACGTCCATAATACAACAAAGAGACTATATAATAATCTATAATTAATGATAATTTAGTAATGCGGAACTAAAAAACAAAGCGTGAAAAATTGTGCATTGAAAAAACTTAAAACCTTACTGCTAATCAGTGGGAAATAAACAAACTTTGATTTCAACTGATTTTAAATATTTCACAATTCAACTTTAAATATTCACAAACCTTTAAAAATAATTTTTTTTTAAATTTAAGACAGAAACAATATAACTATATAACTTTCGCTCGCCACTTCTTCACCTATATATTGAAAACATTCGCATCATATATAACCTATGATAATTAGACCTTCCTCTTTATATTTATCGTTGTACTAATTTCGTGTATTACTAGTTGATAAATAGATTAATTATAAAAACTTATTCTAAAATAATACTTTTTATTTTAATATATTCTTTATTTTTTGGGCACTTTATTATCGAGTGGCAACTTTTGGTAACTAGTCGTTAACTATCTGAAGTGTTTCTTGAACATTCTGTTATAATTTATACATGTACTATGATTGTATGTCTTTCAGCTTGGTTACTGGTTAATAATTGTGTCAAAATAAGAAATGTTGGGTCAATGATTGAACAGCATGTTTTTCCCTGTAGGTATTGAAATGAGTAACCATGGAGAAGAAAGATAAACAAGATTCTCTTGCAAAGAATTACAATCAAAGAAACATATTTAATGCATTGACAACTGATGCTGAAGATGAAGAAATGAACAGTACTGGACATGATAGTCAGCATAATTCTGTGCTTGTGCAAGACTCTGATGAAGAGATATCCTTTTTGTTGCCTCCTAATGTTGATTCTATAGATTGGGATGAACTGGAAGCAGAAGCCGAACAAAATGAAGCTGAACTAATGGAAATTGAAGAAGACTTTAGCAAGAAAGATACTACTGAATTGGAATCACTAGAAGTTGGTGAAGATGAAGAAGTGATGGTGAGTGATGATGATTCAATTGATTTGGAATCTATCAGTGAGGACAATTCTTACAAAATGGATGAGACGCTACTAGAGAGATGTGAGTCACCTATAGATAAATCTCTGACAGAGAATAAAGAAACAGATGTAGAAATTTTGGAAGCTGGAGAACACATTGAAATTAGTGACGATGATTCAATTGATAATGGGAGACGTTCTGATAAAATAGACAAAAAGTTACTAAATGATCTTAAGTCACCTGTATGTGAAACTGCAATGGATAAAAAAGGAGATATAGAAATTTTAGTTAGCGGTGAAGAAATTGAAATTAGTGATGATGACTCTGTTGGCTTTGAATCCGAAAACGTAAAAAATTATGACAAACTAGATGACAAGTTACCGGCGGCATGCGGGTCACAGATGAATGAACCGGCTATTTTGGAATCTGGGAAAAGAATGGAAATCAATAAAGGTGCCTCTATAAGACATGAATTTGAATGTGCACAGAATACTGGTGGATTGAATAACGAGCTTGATGAAATATCAGAATCACCACCAGTGTGTAAACTTGTGAATGAAAAAGTAGAAATTGATGCCAGCAATTTTAAAGAACAAGCAAACATGGTTTCTGCTACTGTACTGCCCCGTTCTGAACATGCTCAGAATAACATTACTGCTGATGAGTTAAGAGACACAGTTGCTGCAAAAGTGAATGAACTAATAGAAGTCGTACATGAAGAAGGCAAAAATAATGTACAAATTGAAAAAGAAAACATTTCCTCGGGAGATCAGCAAATTCTACCGAAACCATTAAAAAAGCCACAGAAAGCAAGGAAAAGCTTTCCACATTCCGGCTTGAAAACGACATTGGAAAATATTCAACGAGAAAAATTCAAGTATCAGACATTTACAGCATTAAAGGACATTGATCTGGTACAGGGTGGTAATGAAATTCAGAAGTCGTATCATTCAAAGTTACATCTCAAAGAACTGGAAAACATTGTTGATTTATCACTAGATATTGAACATTTTAAGACAATTGGGCTCAAGGGCTTCAATTCTGGACAAATGCAAGAGAAGGTTGTACAGAATCCACCACCATCCTCTTCATTTGGTGCCCACATAAAGAAGAAAAAAGTACGGTTTGGCACTTATTCGTTAGAATCAAGACTTCGTCGCAAAAGATTGCAGAAAAAGCTTCGCAGGTCTGCTCAGCAAATGGAAGCATCTGGTGGAAATATTACCAGCATCAACAATCTAGCTGAGGCTGATATAGATACAAGTGAAGCATTAGAAGAAAAGCATGAAGTGGATACTGAAAGTTCAATTAACGAATGTGAAGCCATAGTAGAAGAGGTAATCCTTAGAGTAATCTTTAATTTTGAAAATTTGATTTTATTTAGTAGAAAATCGGAATGTTGAAATTACAGCTTAATTAATGAAAGTTGTTCTATTAATCACTAATTTTTTAATGGATAGAATGATTTCAACAAATACTATTTTTGTATTGCATGCTTATGAATGTTCTAGGTTTTAGGTGAGATTGTTATGAAAGTATCAGAAAATGCATCCTATAATGACCATATGGTTTGTTCTGACGTTTCAGCGAGTCAGAATCTATCTGAAGGTAATTCATTAAATATTTTTTTTCAAGTTTTGACATTCTTCAAGCCTAACATCTTTTATGACAAACAAACAATTCTAAATAATGTATGTGAATAAGCAACGTTGTTTTCTTCAGCTTCAAGCGAATTGGCATCAGAAATTTTGATTCGCAAAAATCTACGAAAACGAAAACACATGGGTATGTAAATTGCATGCATTTTCTTAAATCAGCAGTCTCACTTTGAGTATGGGTTAAGTATGGAACATGTTTCTAAAAAACTAATAACCAATAGGTGAACCTAAGCAACTGTTTCATAATCAGAATAGTTTTGCTATTGTATTCCAGTTACCACTATATTTTCCAGATGGGGAGGACAGCCCAGCATCAAGTGTATCTGATAATGAAAGTAGAAAACTCAGATTAGAAGATTTGGGTTTGGTGCCTCGAAATGGCCTTGGCAAAGATGTTACAGAAAAGCTACAGGTATGTAATAATAGTTTTTGGAAAAAATGGATTCACTAACACTATTATAGCATTAAAAGAGTAATTTAAAATCCATAACATCATATTATAAGGCAAACAAACAGATACTTGTAATTTAGTTTAGGGATGCACCAGATCTGGACCTTAAGTTCGAAATTTAAGAAAAAATCTCTGTTCTGATCCAGCCTCCGTTTGATAAGAAAAGTCAGTATTTATTGGATTTTTAAATGTACAAAATATCCCGATGGGTTTTTCAAGTCATGGTGGATAGAATAGTCACTGGTTAGTAACTAAATATTATTTTTTCGTAACGTTAAATTTTGCAGTTTTATGTATTTGTTTCGCCCGCATGTTTTATAATAGGTGTATTCAATAATTTCTGGAAGTTTTAAAATCATATTTTTTTAGCTTTACAAGCTCTTTATTTAGCAATTTTTCTTAAAAAATTACAACTTAGCCTTTGGATCTTAATAAGGAACCAAAGATTACTTTCTTCTCTGAGCATATCAGCGGGTATTTTACTATTACGCATAATCCTTATACAAGAGTAATTGCTTACATTCATTCAAGAAGAAGAATGCGTTAGTTATTGCGCGCATGTATTAAAATATAAGCTACTACCATAAAAGCTCCAGAATCCCAAACCTGTCAAGTCAGTACTCAAAGAGGCCGCAATAAGCTATAGAGTCTCAATAACTAAAAGGTCTGAGCGATGCATATGTATGCAGATGCAGTTCTGATTCCAGTCCGGTTCCTACAACGGAAATACGGATCCGTTCCTGGTCCAAATATTATGAGGCCTGTGTATATCTAATGTTGATATATTTATACTTCGAATAATGTTGTATTTATGTTTGTGTATATCTGTACTCAGCCACATCAATTGATTTTTATTTTTTGCATAATTGTATGGCTGTGATCTGTACTTTGAACATTGATGTTTACAGAGTGGTCCCTTTAGCTTCTTCCGATTTCAAATCAAACTATCACATTTGCTAATATCTACCACTGTTTATGCCATCTTAAACATTAATAAAAGAGATTTTTCTGGAAGTCACTTCTGTATAACAACAAGTGTATTTACTGCTCTAGTTATAACACTTGGTGCAACATCAAGAAATTGAATGTCAAAAACTTGAAAATTAATTTGAGTGTGATTTATATTTATGTTATATTTTATTCATTACTTCTGTTCTTGTCTTTATTTTTGAATTTTTCGTTTATTTTTTAAAGCGCAAAAGAATTTTTAATTTGGTTACATTACTATAGCCATTTTTTGTTTGGGATGCGTGACCTGATACTGCCCTGAATTTTAGTCTAGCGGGTGTAAACAAATGTAAACATTTAACCAGATAGTCTCCACGTTAAACACTGGTACGGTCTATTTTTTCAGGCATTTGTTGCTGCCTCACAGTCAGCTGTTCCACTCTGTCATTGCCGTGTGAATGTTGGGTCACTGGCTAGAACAAAAGTTACATACTGCCAGGCTTTGGACACCATCGATGACAAGGTTAACATTTTTGAAAAAGAATTTTGACACGTTTGTTTTTGAGCCTATTTATACGTTTTATTCATGGATATATAATACATCTTCTAATATGAACAAAATGTTACAGAAATATACAACTTCAGTAAAATTTATAAATGTAAATTGCTAAAAGTTTTAATCAATTCTTAATATGACATTTTTTAAACTTATTAATTATATCATTATTATTTTCGTTATTCTATTTATTATTACCTGATACAATCCTTAAATACCTCTACATTGCCTGTGCTATATCAGCATGGTACCGTAGGCAATTCTTGTAAAACCATTTGAAATGCCTTAATTATGTGTTTTTCTAGATAATTGGATGCTGCAAGAAAGTGAAAAACCATTTACTGGTGCGGCCGTCTCCTAAGATTAGCTTCTTTGCTGTTTGCGAAGTCCATCGAACTAAGCTGAAATACCATCAGTGTTGCCCTGGTTGCGGTAGATTCTGCACTCAAGTAAGTAGTCAGAACTATATATACATCTTATAGGTGGACGTTAACTGCTTCTTTTTTCAGAAAAGGTTTGGGTTCTGGTCTTATTCTATAAACACACTTGCACAAATGAAATAGAAATAGCTTTAGGTATATTCTCAAATTAGCATTTCATACTCGGTTTAATTGTATGTATTCAATTTTTGCAGGGCGTGTTTTTCCAGTGCCAAGCTGGACGTAGCTTACATGTTTTTCACAAAGAATGTGCCACAATCAGCGATGGTCTTTCATTATGTCCTCACTGCGGAAGTGCTGTAGAAATTGTTGAACTAACACTGAAGATTAGAGCTGTTAATATGCCAACGTTTTTCTTAGAACAAAGACCAAGATCGGGGTAAGGAAGTGTATATTTTGTCTGAAAAATCATTTCTGCACAGAGGTTACATGTGTGAACCATATTTCTACTGTCAAAAATTTTATTCTACTGCGCAAAAAGTTTCTGAATAAGAAATATCGTCAGATTTTTTTCTACTATTCTTGTTTTTTTACAGGCCATATGCAAAATTTACATTTCCGTCAAAAGATACAAAGAACAATGCAAGTGTTAGCTCATTTACATTTCCAGAAACTGGGCAAAAGTTTTCCGCAGGTACAAGTCTTAAAATGTATTTATTTCCAAAGCTTTGAGTTCAGAGAATTTTGAATTGGCGACAAAAAAATTAACATTTAAATATCATTTCCTGCCTAAAACAAATATAATACTTTAACTTTTTTCTATGGTATTTTGTTTGTCATTGAATTTGTTGAATAGCTGTGAAGTTAAGCTCTGGTTATTTTAGGAAGTTTGTATACGCTCACAACATTGTATACTTCTGTATTGCTTGTGTGGGATCCTGATTATTCGAGCATTCCTCTGACCGTTGAACCTTAATATGATAAATGAAAAAATTGATTTTACTTAGTTTGCTAAGCAAACAAGCATTTTTAAGTATCTAATACACAAAAATTACCTAGAACACTAAGAGCAGTTACTAGTATTGTGTGCACAACTATCTCTACATACTTTGTATTATATTTGGGCCAATATATAAGTAATTGTATTCTAAACTCTAGTCGTTTAAAAACATTAACAGGTGTTATTAATTTCTGGTAACAAATGAAAAACCCGTGTTTTAAATTTTACAAAAATCATTGATGATTTACTTGCTTTATCTAATGCATACTGTGTATTTTCTTAGCTTCCATTCTTCCCTCTCCTGAACGAGAAGAACTGAAGGAAGTACTTGATGCAATTCTTGCCGATAAGGATTGGCGACCTCCAAACATCAAGAGCCTTTTTGGCAGCTCTAAAGCTGGTGATTTTGAAAAGATCCTGTTTCATTTAGGTAAGTTTTATGTGAACTGCATAACATTAGGACATTTTTCTCTGTTCTTGCATACCCTTTTTATGGTTACTGCATAAAAATTCTTTATCGTTTCAATTTGTTTGTTATTTTTTATAGGAATGGGCCATGACCCCAACGTCCGAAGCAACGAAGACAGCAATGCATCTGCATTACATGCCGCTGCTTCTAAAGGCCATATCATTATCGTTCACTTATTAATACAGGTACTGCTTTTGTTATGTTATAATTATAATGTGTTATTATTGTCAGGATTTTGCAGCAAATTCACTTTGCTGGTAATGCTTTTGATGCATTCTTTTTCCAAATTGTATGTTGCATTTTAAAAAAGTTAATAAGCTGATAAAGGTCGGCTGCTTATAAATATATTTATTACTATTTTATAAGGTTTACTATATTCCTGTCACTGCTTAATTTAGAAAATTTTGAAAAAAACTAGACACTAGCTGTGTTGGTGCTTCAATAAACTTTGCTTTCACTGATTTTGTATACAGTCTGGTGCGACTGCTGATTTAATGGATGATAACATGAAAACACCATTAATGGAGGCTGCTGAGAATGACAAGATTAAAGTCGTTAAGTACTTGGTAAATGCCGGTGCTACTATTGATTTGAAGGTATATAGTTATACTGCTATTTCGGATATACGTACACGTGTTAGTGCTTTACTTTTGAAGAGATCAAAAGATTTCTTGTGTAGATTTGTTTTACTATCTCAAGCCAATAAATGTGACAAAAATTCTTGGTAAACTGAAACTGTTTTTACTGTGTACCTGAAATATTCAATTTGTTGCAGTTCAAAACAAACAGTGATTTATATTTTTTTATCTTTTGATCTTGTTCTATTGTTAGGCTTGCCATATTGTACAGAGACAAGCTTGGTTGAGAATTACTAATTACATAATGTACAAGGCTATTATGAGTCGTAAGATGTAAATAAACATGTTCGTATTTACAGATCAAAAATATCTGTTATAATCTAGCTCTAGCATTATCTATGCTCTCATCTCGTACCTTATACAATTTTGCCATTGTTATTTTTGAAAGATTTACTTCAATCGTATTTAATTTTAGGGTGAAGACGGAATGACATGTCTTCATTTGGCTGCCAGGGCAGGACACCTAAGCGTCGTCATGTACATTTGCGAAAATACTAAAGTTAATGTTAATGTGCAGGTATTGCTTTGATATTGTCATATGTCATTGACTGATTTTGTTAATGAGTAGTAGGACATACAACAATTGCTTTATGCTATTATCTGCTGAACTGAGTCTGCTCAGTTAAAATTTCAGAGTATTCTGCTAATCTTTAACTATTGTTTAACACATTATCACATTCTAAGTCTTGTGATTTATTATAGAGAGCATCTTACTTGATAACTTTTGCAGGATGAAGGTGGCTGGACTCCACTTATCTGGGCTACTGAATACAAACATACTGAGGTGGTAGACTATTTGCTCTGTCGTGGTGCTGATCCAAACCTAATTGATGTGGTATGTTACTGTAGACTATTGCAAGTATTTACAGTCACTACATTAACTAAATCACTAACTCAGTAATGATGTTGTTTCATTATTGTTTCCGTGCCCTTACATGCATTATGTTTTGGTGTAAATTCTTAATCTTAGCATTTGCTAAATCTAAAGCACTTTAATATCATGCTTTAGATTTAGAAGTGTTCTTAAATGTTCGTTAACTTATTTTTAAACTAACGTGAAATTCTCAGTATAGAGTAAGCACTAAACATACGTTTTTTTGTCAACAGCTTAATTTTAATTTTAACGAAGTGTTCACATTGAAGTGCAAAGATGTGGATCTGAAAATTAACATTTCATTGAATCATTTCATTTAAAAAATTTTGGTTGGGATTTTAGGGAAATGAATTTATCCATTTTTTGTTTGTGTCTAGGAAGAAAACACAGCATTACATTGGGCTGCTTTTTCTGGATCAACTGAGATTTGTGGAATGTTTATTGACCACGGTTGTAAAGTATCGGTTAAAAATGAACACGGCGACACTCCTCTGTAAATATCAGTTTTCAGTTGTAATGTTTTTGTAAATAAGACCTATACAGCGTGGTACATTATCTTTTACTACAGGGGTACAAAATGAATAGCACAGAACAATTTATTACATAAAATATTGTTGAAACAACAGAGAACCTACCATGCCCTCACAAATAGTGTGGCAACCTGTCATAATCAAGGATGTGGCTGCAACAAGCTGCCACACTCTTGAGGAGTATGAGTAGAACAGAGACTCAGAAAACTCTCTATGCTCTAACACACTTTGCAGCTATCTCACAAGCTTGTCTGATCAATGCACAAGTCCTTGAATGCTGATCAATGGGCATGTATTTTATTATCTTAGCACACTCTCTGTCTTTTTGTATGACTCCAGTGTGTTTGGCAGGTTTTAGATCCAGTAAATTTCCAGCTGTTCGGTTCAATCAGAAAAATTAGTTATAGAGTTTTTGAGCCGTTGTCCGAGCTTAATTTCAAAATTGCAGTTTGTATAAAATGTGAGAGGCTTTCCTAGTAAATACTGTGGCTTGACAAAGTTTCTGTTGTTTCAGTGATACTTTGATGTTATACATTGCTCTCTACTGTTACACTTTTGTTTTTGCACCCCCCACCACACAAGCCAAAGGTTATGTACCATGTCATACACAGTGACCTCTCCATAGCTTTATAGCTGCTATAAGCTGATTGTATAAATGCTTGTTTGTTCACATTCAACCATGAGATGATTTTAAAAACATGAAGCCTGACTACAAAAAAGAACTGCCAACTTCTTTATTTAACTTGTAAGAATAGCTTTAGGCACCGGCATTGTATATATTTAATAATGGTTACAAAATCCACAAGTGTCATATCTATATATGACAGTTATCATACACAATACAGCATGCAGACAAATACAGTTTCAAGAAAGAAGTTGAGTTATACACAGCTGTTAAAGTGACAAGTCATATAAGTTGAATTGTATCACATAAACATATGTAAGACGTGTAATGCAGGAAATATATAGATGAATGTAGACTCATCATCACTATAATAGTTCTTACCAACAAAGAACATGGAAAACTGATGCTTAGTCACTTAATAGGCTCTATTCTGCAATGAACTGTGGTGTACTGTACCAAAAATAAATCTGGTTAATTCAATGCCGTTACTTCAACTTTCTGTGCTTTCTGTAATTTTGTAGGCATATAGCTACTCGCCAAGACCACTTTGAAGTAGTTACACAATTGCTGAGCCGTGGTGCAGATGTATTTGCTGAAAATAATCAGAAAGAGCAGCCCCTTGCGGTAAGGCTTGAAGTTTTGTTTTGTTACATTTTTTACCATTTGTTTTCAAGTGCAGGTTGCAAAATTCTCATTTGCTTTTCATTCATTAACTATACAATGGTTAATCATAATTTTTAGGATTATCTGTATGCGTGTTAAACATGCAGTTTGATTGCCAAACCTTTCATCTCGATCTGTCTCTGTAATTTCAGTGTTGTCTGGATCCCACGTCTAAAGTCTGGATGGTGATCAAAATGAATATCGAAATTAAAACACTCTCACAGAAGCGCACTGGGCCAACAGAAAGAATGCTGCACAGGTATATGATGAATGCTTGTTACTAATTACAGTGAAATGCAACAAAGCTGTTGTGAAGTGAAATGTCTCTATACGATGTTCCTGGGGTAGTGAAGAAAATTTGGTTTCAGAATGGGTTATGAAAGCCCTGCTTTTCTTGCAATTATGTTTTAGAGTTTTAATGAAAAAGATTTGTATTATGGCTCCCACGTTCATGTCAGTTCTCTTCAATTTTTTTATTTTTTGCTTCATCTCCCCCGAACTGACTGGTGTTGTTAAAAATTATATTGCGTTATGTTTTAGAACATTTTTAAAGTCAAAGACGAATGTCTTGAACTTTATGGCATTGATACAGCTGTCCTCTGGCACTTACGAATTTCCTTATTGTCCTCTGGCATTTACGAAAAACAGTGTTGAAGGCGAAATATAACTGGGCATCAAAGTGTAGTCTACACATTAGGGGTGAGCATTGAACGCTCGAGTTTGAACGTTCAAATCGAATTAGAACGTTTGAATTCAATTCGAACGAGCTTTTAAAATTCGAACTCGATTCGAACCTGAAGTTATGGATTCAAGTAATTAACCACTTCAACTACGTTACGTTCTTTATTATTATTATGACATTTGAAACAGCATGCCATCAACACAATTTAGCAGTGATTTTTGAGAACAGTTTTTAGATAAGTATTAATGTTTTTACTACAGAACAAAATCAAGCAATATGCATGTTCTCTACGAAACAGCATTTTATTAATGACTCGAAAATTTTTAAAGCTAAGTTAGAATTCGACTCAGACTCGAAATCTTGAAATTCGGTTTGTTTGGAGTTCTAAAGTCAAAAATTCGATTAGTTTCAAATTCACTTTCTGATAGAGAATGCTCAGCCCTACTACACATGGCTGATAACTATATCGTATTTAAAAATTGACGAAAAGCTTGTACAGGCAGAAATAACTGTTTTAGTTTTGGCATGACATCACAGGTGCCTTTTGCGATACATAGAGCATATGGTAAAACACAAACAAAATGCTACTGTATCAGGCATTTTCCGCTGTATCTCATTACAAGTTTTTTTTCGACTAGCACGTATAGTAGACTGGAGTAGGTGTGGACAAACCCATGTTTTGAGGTTAACGTCAAAAATGCCTTCGGCATTGTTTTAACGCATAACATATATGTACATTTATTATTACGTTATACAGGTTACATTCTTCAAAAATACATTTTTTCTTAAATGTCTCCTGCTTGAATTAATGTGTGGCTTAGTGTAATGTGTCAATATACTTTGTTTTGTTGCTGTACTGTTGTTAATGCTTCTAATTTGCTAATAATTACTAAAATAAGACTACACATATTTTCACAACTCTGACATTTCAACATTAGAATAAGATGTCATAATCATAGACATTAAGAATAAACATACATTTACTATACAGAAGAGAATATTAAAATTCAAACTCTGTCAATTTTAAAAGAGTTATGAAATCATTAATGAAATAAATTAATGCACGCCTGTATAAGAATTGTCAAGAAAAAAGAAACTGAGAACTGGATAGAAAAATTTTAACAAACATTTTCAATTTTGCTAGTCAAGAGAATGCCAGAAACCTTTGATGATGACTATGTTTATAGCTTTGGTAATTTGTGAAAATTTTTATCATTCTGGTAGGTATTGTAAATGTATTTTCATTCTTGCAGTTACTTTCTTGTTTTGTATGATTATGACATCTTGGTTTGATGTTGAAACATCAGAGTTGTGAAATAAATCATGTTTCTATATAAGTCGGTCGGTACTGGTGATTTTTTTCTGTTCATTTTTTCTTGTTTTCAGAGATATATCTATGAGTCGTGAGAACATACCCATCGTTTGCATAAATTGGGTTGATGATGACAACTTCCCGCAAGATTATCAGTACGTTGTTGACAATGTGGAAACGAGCGAATTTGTTTCTATTAATCGGCTAGTCACTTCTTTACAGGTAGTCTTTCATGATTGTGTTATACAATGTATTCGTGTCGCATGTATTCAAGTTCACAAGTGTGTTACAAAGCAAAACACATTAGAAAAATTTTACAAATGTCTGTTTAAGCCTGGAGGTCTTGATTGTAAGTTGTATATACACAGTAGGCAGTAATTATTCATGTCATTTTGCTAGCTGGTCCTGGACATGCATGCATTAAAGCTATGGCAATGGTAAAACCTTGCCTTGGTTTTTAATAGACATTCTTGAGCATAGCTGGATATTTCTACTTTTGAACAAGCTTCGCTTGCTGTTGCTTAAGCACCACGTTGTTGTCAGTTAAAAGTTTTATAGAGTTATAAGCAACAGTTTGACAGTTTTGTGTAAACTAAAATAACACGGAGCAATGAAGTACAAATAAAAGGTAATGACTCGGCTTACAATCATTTTATTCTATATGACATAGAAGTTTTTTACCTGAAGTGCCCGCTGTAATGTAACTCAATTACTGCAAATATTATTAACATTTTATAATTCTTAACTAAGTTGCTTGTGTCTCATATACATGCAGTCATTTGATTACAGCACAAGTCTTTATTATATTCTTTAACACTCAAGTTTTTGAAGACTTTGGGATAATAAGTAATCTCTTCTATTGTAGGTAACCCTGATTTTTTTACACAATAAATAATATCTAAATTTTTTGAGATGTTTGCGCCAATAATTTATTTTTGAAAATTGAGCTCGTGTTTTTCTCTTTAGCATTGTATCTGCACTGACAACTGTGGTTCACCGAGTTGTGCATGTACAATAAACAGCGTGCGTTTGTGGTATGATCGCCACGGTAAACTAGTGGATGATTTCTCCATGCAAGATCCACCTATCCTGTTCGAATGCAACAAAGCCTGTCGATGTTGGCGGAAGTGTGCAAACCGAGTTGTTCAAGATGGAATAAAGTAAGACATTTTTGTTTTAACAGTTTTTGATAAAAATCTTTATTTGTGCTTTTGACGTGTGCCTACACTAAATCCTAGGGATGCCCATATTCTTGTGCAATTTTATCATTTTTCATATTTCCTAAGCATTAAATGCCATTTGTAAGTTATAGTATGTTTTACAAGTGAAAAAGGGTAGAGACAATGGATTCCAAAAGGTGACGTTCTTTGCAAGTAAGCAGCATCAGTCCCTGGTCTTGCTGAATTTGACACAAAAAAAATTAATAAATTTTCCTCTTCATTGCATTTATTTATAGGTAGGTTAATCAAGCTATTAATCATTGGTTTCTTTACTTTGGAATTATATAGACAGCAAGCAAAAAAAATTGAAAAGCTTGTTTTTTGGTGAAATTACCTGGAACCGCCTTCTTACAAAGCATATGCTCTATCACTTAGGATCCTTTAAAAAGCAAATCGTATCTTAGGACTATTATGACAAATGGCGCTGTCATAGTTGATGAACACTTTTTCATCATCTTTTTCATACCAGCCACTGAAAGAGTTCCTTCTCAAGGTTGAACTAATACAGCATTTGTTACTACACGTCAATTATGTATTGACTTAGTTACTATAACCACATTCAGGTGGCAGTAAATGTTATGTGGTAACTAATACACATAACATCTTTAGCTCTTCAGCTCTGTATTGTTCACTTGGTGCAATGTTTGTTATAGCCCTTTATTATGTAATTGTATTGCTCTTTATAGTCAATTATTTCTGATTTAATACTGCAAATAAAGTCGATGTAAAGTTCAGTCCCTTTCTAATTTAATTATTATAAACCTTGCTGGTATATTGCTCTTAGTATTAGTATATTTTGTATCTCAAAAGTAACAGTAATATATATATATGCAAAAGAAAAATGAATATTGTCATTGTAATGCAACAGCAATATTTGAAAGGAAAAACCAACCCTTGCACAACATTCATTGTATTTCAGTATACACTTAGGAATTTTGAAATTACCACGTAATATCCATACATAAAATGCCTTGTTTAAAAATGCAAAAGAAACTTAAATCATTCTTATCTCATGCCAAACAAATCTCACTGCAGGCATATTTGGAACTGCAGTTCACTCAAGAATTTTTTTGATGAATCCCATTGTCCACTATATGAAAGGCAGTTACTCTAAATACAGTCGTTAATTAACTTAGCTAGTTAATGCCGACAAAGTAACAGAACAATTATTTTAACAAGCTGAAATTGCAGTCTATAAGCCAAGTAACCCGCCCCGCATCTAATGAATGCTCGTAACCTCGCAGAATTCCATGCTTATCTGTAATTATATCATGTGTAGTACGTACGTATTTTGAAATATAATCCTGAAGATTAAACCTGTGTACGCACTGTTCGGAAGATTTTTCTCTGCTTGCCCTTTAATCTAAAGTTGTACTTATTTAGAATTGCCTGTAAAACTTGGCTTCGTTATATGCATTTAGTAGGTCAGCTAATCAGAATTGAGCACGTTTTTTAGTCTACTCATTGGAAGCGAAGAAATCGCCACGTATTTGATTTTTTCTGTAATATTGAATTTAAAATAAAAGTTTTTGGGATTACTTCAAAACACGCACTTTAAAGGTGTTGCTAATTGATCCGTGACTAATTTTTACAAAAACACAGTAAACAGAAAGATTTAATCAACTAGAATAGCAGAATTCCTGAGTGAACTGTAGAAGTTTTGTTATGTGTGCCTTCGTGGCATCCACCAGCTTGAATCATTTTTTTCAAACATGTCCACAGTGAGATTTGTTTGGCATCAGATAAGAATGATTTCTTTTGCATTTTTAAGCTAGGCATTTTACGTATGTATATTATGTGGTAATTTCAATATTCCTAATTGTATACTAAAATACAATGAATGTTGTTCAAGGGTTGGTTTTTCCTTTAAAATATCCTGTTGCATAGTGATGCTGTACATTGTTACAGTGCAGCAAACACTGCAGTTATTGAAAGTTTTTTCAATTTTTTCATCAAAAATCGATTTTTAATTTGTTTGTGATAAGCAAATGCATTTCATGTATCATTTTGGATGAAAGCCCATTGTGTGAAGAGTAGAAACCTACAAATATTATTAAATATAATATAATCGCCACTCAGTGAGAGCAGTTTTTCATGAACCCATGCAAAATGCAGCAAACTCTTATGGTCCTGAAGGAGTTAATGGTTTTCCCCTATTTCTATCAGTTTTCTTTGTTACCGTCTTAAGAATATGATTCAAGATGGATAACTACAGCTGCTACTGCATCAATCATTTGCCAGTAAAGACTGTCTCTGCTGCCGAATCAAACTCCTTTCTTGTTTATTACACTATAAATTTCAGTTTCATCGACTTTACAATATGACTGTCTATCGCTGCGATAGAGATAACTGTCTTCCAGGCAGAACTAGCCAACTGTATTGATTTTAGTAACACAAATTGAATTAGAAAAATTATGGGGCGGAATTTCTTAAGTGCTAGTACCACTTTGTTGAACTAATTTCACTATGTGCAGTTCATGTTTTTTCTCATTGGTTCACATTGTACATATGTGGGTTCTAAGAAACCATATTTTATGTATGGATCCACCATCCAAAATGATCTATCGTCGACAATTGAACTGATACCACATAGGTTTTCTGAAAATTTAGGAAAAAACTCAAAGTTATATAGCGAGAGGTGCGACGCGGGCTACTGTTATCACCAAATGCTCTTTCAGAATTAGAAAAAACAAATTGAAACCCAACTTTTCTGTTTTCAATGATAACAATGTGTAATTGTAACAATCCTTGCGTAAACTGTTTTAGAAGATGAATTATTTGAAAATGACATCTCATCTTGAGCATCTGTGCTAGCATTGTCTAGATATAATCTTACAATTGTATTTACCAATTGGATTTTTCGTCTCTTTTATCTACTAAAACAACTCTACTGCACAAATATTGGATGATAGAAGGTTTTTTGTAAAGATCTGTGGACTAATGAAATCCGAACTTAGCAAAGCTTAGCAAGGCCCAATCAATATACTGAAGTCTTGCATATCAGCCAACTTTAATTGACCCTATGAATGACCCTATGATATGTCCCCTATGAATAATCTCAAATTAGATTATATTTCAAATTATTTGTCTCCTTCCAATTTGCATATAATAATATAAGCCTTTTCGTTAGGGTGTATATATATATATATATATATATATATATGTATATTGCATATGTATGTCAAAATTGAATAATCGGTGTAGAGTCTACAAAACATCTGCAAAATATGTAATCAATAAACCAAAGTACCTTACACCATTTCAAATTTTCAAATCTAGCTTTTTTCAAGTTTTATTTAGCTCAATGTGTTTCACCTGTATTGTTCTCGTTCTTTTAAACATGCTAACGATCAGACTTTTTGTAATTCTTTATCTTGGTCACAAAACCTTTATGTTGGAGCTGTTTGTATGTGCCTTTTTTGACTTAAATAAAAGAATACCCATATGTCTCGTCTCATTTTCATCTTTTTTCGTTCTTGAAAATCTAAATGCATTGTTCTCCATACGCATTAAGGCAGCCCTCCTCAGAATGCCATGTAATCATCTTTTTAGATTAAGCACCAGCTGTATCTGCATTCAAAGTTCACTATGAATCAGAGGCTGTTCATCTTATCATCCCCAAATATTAATGGTTAATATAAATCTTTCTTCCTGCTAAATCCTCTCCCATATTGCAAGTCAACTGATACATGGCTTCGTATTTCCCCCTTTAAGTCTTCTCAAAGATGGCAAAACCAGTTTAAGCGGCAATAACTGTCTGTAGTAGGACCAATTCTGTGGTGATTTATAAAAACGTAGTTTTGTAATAAATCTAGAAACCATCCTTTAAACTACCTGACCAGCCTTCTCGATTCCCTGGCTTTTTCATTTAATTTACTGTTGGGCAGCATGTTTTGGTTCCCACAGTATAACTGAAGAGTAGTTTTCTCCCTTGCTATTCTAAAACAATGTTTGAACTTGATTCTAATAACATAATTGCCACAACAATTTAAAATGTTCTTTTCTTCTGAATAAATTGTATAAGTTGTAAGAACTACGACTAAAACTGGTACAAAATACTGATAAGGCAGTTCTCACTTGGATTTAAACTCACAACCTGGCAATCAACTCTTAGTTATTATAATCTTAATTGCAAGATTATTATTAATGGTGAGGCAAACCCACAAATAATTAAATTTTGATGCCAAACTTGCAAGACGGGAAGTGTGAAAAGGTTGAGCTACAACCTGGATTTGAACCTGCCACCTTCTGCTTATCCCCTCTTACACCGTTAGGCTATACTGAAGGCCAGCTCAACAATTTGCTACATTATTCTATATTACTGTTATTAACTGCTGATTTACTGTAACAGTTCTACAAATCACTGGATTTTTCTTTTTCCTGCTGCTCCTACCCTCTTCCTTCTCTCTTCTCCCCCTTCCCCCTTCCCCCAGGAAGCAAAGATTTCAATTTGTTAGATACTTGTAGTACTCGTTGAGCATTGCCGAAGTTAAATCATTTCTTTCTATTATGAATTCATGCGCTAGCCATTAAGGGACATACCCGTGTGTTTTACTTATGACATGAGCATCCCAATGATGCTCATGTCATAAGTAAAACACACGGGTATGTCCCTTAATGCTTTTACAGCGTCACATCATCCTTTCATCTTGTTTTTCAGAGTCAGACTGCAGCTGTTTCGTACTGCAGGTAAAGGATGGGGCGTTCGTGCACTTCATGATATTCCAAAGGGAACATTTATCTGCGAGTGAGATCTAGTTATTTATTATTTGTCATATGTCTTAAATTGTATGCACTTTGCATACATATCTGCATGCAAAAATTACATTTACTGTCCTTTTGTGAAGTTTTAGAAGTGGGAAATATTTTTCATTTTTTCACTAAATAATAAGTGGAATGAATTACATGTATTTTGCATTTTGACACACGGTTGTGCTGTAAACTCACACTGGAGTGTATACAGAATTTGTCACTTTGGTAGGGAATGTCAAAAGTATATCATAATATGTTTTACAAAGGTTTGTGAATATACTCTTCTAACTGTATCAGTTGATTTAATATCAAAACTTACTTGAAAGTCATAGAAAGCAGTAACCAAAAAAGTGCAGACAGTGTACAATAAAGCAGAACCAGTTTACTTGTAATCAAAAGTGCCAAATTGAAAGACGTTTTTAATTTTTATGCAGCTAGTACCACTCTTTCTTTTCTCTAATAATTCGTCATCTAAAGTTTAAAGGTAAAGGCACTAATAAAAAAACCTGGACAAATTGTAGCTTGGTTAACGAAAAAAATGAGACAGCTTTGGACACATCGTGATGCACAGTATCTGGCAACAAAGCATAAAGTAGCAATGACAATTTATCAACCAATCATGTTTTTTCCTTTGGCAGAATTTTTTACTTTATCGTGGGCTGTGCAGATCTTATCTAAATCTAAGGTTATGTACATAATGCAGTACATTTTTGTCACAGTTACAGAAAGTTTTGTTGTAATTTATAAAGAATTATAAGAGTTTTTGCTGGAAGTGACTATTTTTTTCATAATAATCCCAAGCAATTATTATTACATAATAAAAACATCCTGCATCATTTTGTCAAGTATGCCAACAACAGTCATTAATAATTTACAAATGCAGTTTCAGTTGTTACTTCCATTTATATGTTACATTTGCTCAAAGCTACCGCAAGATAATAAGATTGGTCCAATGAGAATAAAGCATTGTTGTAAAACATCTGCAGAAATATCGTGAGAGTTGGAAGACTTGTGACACAGTTTTGAATCAATTGCAAACTATAACACCTTGTTGTAAAACCGAAACACTAGCTAACATCTTTGCGTCAAGTAATGACATGTGGTTACCAAAATGCAATTAAGCGACAGTTAATGAGAGCAGCTAGCTGGAAAAGTTGCTAGAAATCGCTTCAGCTCATTTTACTTTGTGTTGGAGAAAATGTCGTGGAAATGCTGAATTAGCTCTCGAGTTTCCCGACGGCTTCAAAGCAGGTGTTTTCATTGTTACCTTAATGCGCTGCAGGAGAAATGAAATAACCGTGGCATCAGCCATTGTAAGGTTGAAAGCTTCTATTCACCATAATTATGTTACGACTCATTTAGTCGATTGACTTCGAAATTAATTATACTTTCTAATTAGCTTTTGTAGTAAAAATCATTCTTGCAAAGAAATTAGTTATGCTCAATGATGAATTAAACAGAAACAATAGTCCAAAGTCAATTGTGTTACTAAAACTCTTCTTTACTAAACAGTCTTTTCTAGCTATACTTCAAACCAGAAGTTTAAATTGTCTATGTCTGTTAACTTGGTGTTACCATGACTTAAACAGTCATTATTAGTTATTGAAAAAATCTTTATCAATTAAATCAAAATCAGTGTACATTGCTTATATTTTTTAATTAATAAACTCTTATTTAATCAGGAACTTGTAACCACATAATGTTAATAAACAGCTGACTTTTACAATCAAATACCAAACTAATTCCATACAAAAATCCCTATTTATAGAAAATGCTACTGGGTTTACTACTGGTGACTTTTAATGCATAAAAAGTAATATTATTGCTACTTATACCTGTAGCTCATTTGTATTTTGATTTTGCTAGTCGAATATCACTTTGTAAATTCAGTGCACAGATGAAGGATTTCTTAAAACTGAACTCTCCGTGTATTAAAATTAATAGGCTCTAATCTCTTTCTTACGACTGTGTTGCTTAAAAGTTTGCAAAAACATACTTATCACAAAATTCCAAATTTCAGATACATAGGTGAAGTGATCACTGACTCTGAAGCAGATATGCGTGAGGATGACTCATACCTCTTTGATTTGGATAATAAGGTGAGTAACAATTAGAAAGTTTACTAAATCATGATTGAACATGTTCAGGACACTGGAGTTCACTATTGAAACTAAATTCTGCATTGTTTTTATTATTATTAATCTTGATAGTGACCCCTGCTAAAGAGTAGAAATTTCTGAGATTTGGCTTTGTAGGCTTTGTACATTCACATTTTTTCTCAAACGTTTGTTTTACTTTTGTTTGTGATGATTGAACAAATAGAACAATAGCTGCTTCTTTGGCTTGTTGTTTTAATTGCCAAGGGATAAGATGTCTTAGAAATTAATGGAATCATTAATTTATGATAAAAATAAGTGAAAAAATTCTGTGGTCTCATACACGTTGTTAATGTGTATAATTTTTTATCATTAATCTTCTTATTTTGCTTCCTATTTTCCTATTTAATTCACTGCATCACCTTCTTCAACAATTTTGGACTGTTACAAAAATGTATACTCAATTGAGCATTCATTTGAGTGGGAAGTTGCCCGATTTGTGCACATTTTCGAGGATTGATTTAAAAAGCTGTGGGTACGTTGTATCTTACTAGGAGATACTAAACAGCTCTAGGAGAAAGCTGTTTCAGCTTGTATATCCTAAGTTTGTAATTAAGTTCACTTAGTTCACTCAGAAATATTTATTGGCTCAGTACATATTTTTATTCTCCACAGCCGCATGAGACTTAATTATTGCAAGTAAAAGTGTTAAGTTATTTCCTTTTAAACAGCTACCATAACTATGAGTTATGTACATTGTCCTTTATGTCCTCATGCATATTTATAAATATAAGGCGAAAAATATGAGGAAAATACATTAAAATTGAATTGATAGTGTGCATACTTACTATCCTGTTTTCATCCTATCAAATTTTTCTCGAAATTTATGAAACAAATTTTGCTAAAGAAATCATTCAACTAACAAGTATCAGGCACCAATGTTGTATTTTTGTTGTACTTTTTTGCTGTGCATTTAGTCAAGAGATAAAATAAAAATTAAGAATCCAAGGAGTCCAGAAGAATAGCGTTCAACGTGAAATTAAAGCAGCTAAATTGATATGTCATGTAACACACCTCACCAGCCCCACCCTCATTACCACACGTAGCAATGATCTTGGAGGAGTGGCACTAACATTCTAGGGTTACTTTTTTTGTTATTTAATGTTGGCACTGTGCCAAACTTTTTTTAAATACTTATTTTTTTTAATTGTTCAAAAGTATTTATTTGGTTAGTAATTGTAATGCCATTGATTTGGGTTTCTGTAAACGTTTTTGTATGTTGTATGTACTGCGAAACATGTAGTTTCATCAACTGATGAAACAGACGTCTGTAAATAAGCTAGAGTCTCTTCAAGGATTAATGACGATATTTTTGATTTATAGTTAGTCATTCCTTCTGGAAATAAAAATGTAACCAGGCAAAAGATAAAATAACACCCCAGTCCAAAACGCTATATCAGAATATTAACATGAACTTCAGTGTGTTCTCTGTGAAATCTTTGTGAAATGGTGCTTTTCTTATTCAGTACATTGGCACATTATGCGTCAATTTCTTGAATTGTTCTCTTTTTGGCACTTGATGCTAATTATATTTTTTGGTGCTATTGTTTCCTGAGATTGTTTTATTAGCTAAATCTCAAAATGTGTGAATCACCTAGCAGTTGCTGTCTGAGGGGAGTATATTTTCTTTAGGTAACCCATTCCTTTCAAAATTAAGACTGTTTTACTTGTAAATCAATGAGAAGTTTTCATTATTCTGATGGCTAATTTATTTAGCTTTTATAATGTTGTTACAGTTGACAGCACATTGCTTTTTGCATTGTGTAACATTCTGTCTAATGTTTCCATGTATCTTTAATGTTTGTTTAAAGCAAACACAGCAACTGCACATAGCGTATTTGCCGTTCTTGTTTAGCATTATAAAAATCATTGCTGGTTAATCAGCAGTTGAATGCATGCCTGTATTAGACACACATGGTCAATTTCTTTACCCCACGATTCTGTAATTAATAATTATCTATTGCTTTATAGGATGGGGAATCATACTGCATAGATGCCCGTTACTATGGCAACGTGGCTCGCTTTATCAATCACCTGTGTGAGCCCAATGTTACCCCAATTAAAGCGTTCGTCGAGCATCAAGACTTGCGCTTTCCACGCATTGCTTTGTTTAGCAACCGCGACATCAAAGCCTATGAAGAACTCGGGTATGTTTTTATGTGAGAAAGCCAAAGAATTAACCAAAAAGTATCTTGCTTACTTTGTATTATAACTACACTACATGTAAAAAGCTTATTTTAAATTTTGGGAGGGTTAACTTCTTCACAGTGTTTCCAAATTCTGATAGCCACAAATAATTGGGTCATTCATCCTTCTGAATATTTGTTTCTCTGATTTTTTACTATATGATAATTTGTGATAATCTTGAATCATAAAAATGCATTGTTTGAAGGAATAATATTAGGGGGAAAATTGGTTCTTTTTTATAGTCTAAAAATATTTATATGCTATTTTTCAACATTCGTTAGTGTAATTGCTGTGATCATAAAACTTTGTATTTTAAGAGTAATTTTTTTGGCTGGCATAGAATAAGGTAATCAGAAGACTTCTACATTTTTTCATTTTAGCATTCTTTTCCTTTTTCCTAGATATTTTGGTACATTCTTTATTATATTCTTCTTACATTCTTCTGTAAGATTTCGAAATGGCTTCTTGGCTTTGTAAGCTTTTGTCAACAAATCCTGAAAAACAAAGTCTTATTGACTTTTCCGTTTATCGCGTGCAGATTTTATTTGTGACAATTTACCTTATATTGATTAGGTGTTCATTTAGAGCTAATGCTTCACCTGTCCTAAGCCAATCAAGCCTTGCTACATCTCTCTATTGATTCTGCTCGTGTCGCTGCTTCCTTAGAGATTACCTTCCTTGCAATTAGCCCAGAGGACAATAACCGTTTCCTTCCGGATTTCAACCAACATTCATGTTACTAAGAGGGAAGTGCTTCACATCTGAACAGTTAATCAGCATTTGCAGCTGTTTGCAGCACATTTTCTACTAAAAACGAGTATTCTATGCAGAATTTTGTCTTTTATTCACGAGTTCATTTCATGAAATTTTACATGTGTAAAATAGCTAGAATTCCCCTTGCAGATTCAAAAGCTTTTGGTATATGTAATCTTTACGTACTGCTAGAACTTATATTATATTATGTTATATAGTCTATTAGTTAATTACATTTTTCAGTTAGTTTTTTTAAATTAAAATTTTGTGTAGGTTATCAATACTTTCAGCTGTGTATGCAACATAAACAAGTTTGTTATGATCCTTGTAAATGTGCAAATCAATTTTGAAAATTTTGTAACGACAGTATAAAAAATTGCTGTTTTTGTTAAAAGCAAATTTCCTTGAAAAGATAATTGAAAAATTGTCAATTTCAATTGAAAAAAATCAAACAGCAGTCTTTTATTGGTATTAAAACATACTTCTTAGCCCAGTATTCCAGAATTATACTGATTTTAAAATGCCTAATTATTGTCAATTTGAGTTTTGAGATTGATTTATTTAAGGCATCATTGGTAGTTTTTAGTTTCTTTGTAAATGGAGTTTTTATCACATGCACCTGCTCATAGTGACACTCTTATTTGTATATTTTGCTGCGTTGACGTCAGCACTCACACGCTAAGCCATGCTGACAGCAGATTTAAATTAATTTGAAATTGATAATCTAAATGGCGTGGCAAGTCGGAAGTGTGTAAACGGGGTTCTGTGGGGAAAATTCAATACCATTTACTTTACGCACTGACATTTTTGTTTGCTTACCATTCATAATGGAACATTCGTGCTTTAATCTTTGGATAATGGCATCTTTTGGAAAGATGGAAGACATAGATATCTGACTAATTGTGCAGGATTAATGTAGCGATGACTGAATTTGCAGTGTATTTCTGTTGTTGTCTGTAAAAATAAATTTTCTAAAGTGATTTGTTAAACCCTATTTGTCATCTGCAAGATCAACTGCCGGGGTCAAGAACTCATGGAGTTTGAACAGAGTCTTGACTCATATTTATTCTGTTCTGTTTCACATTTTCTAATAAACATGTTCAAAACTGTTTGCATTGTGATTATGGCTGAACAGACTATACAGTTATCATTTGATTTAAGGTCTCTTTCTTGTTAAAGGAAAACCGAACCCAATCTAAAACTGTAGGTCAAAACAATCTATTCTTTAAAATATTGAAAAAGAACATATTATTTTTTCAAGAATGACTTACGCGCAAGAATTATTTGTGTTTGTGAGCCTAATTCTTCGCTGTTACATGCATTTCGCCATTCGTTAGTTTGATGGGCACTAGCGCCTTCATTTCAGAAACGTGTTGTACAAAAAACAAGTGCTACAATTTAGTGGTGTTCATATATAACATAGTGCTCACATTTGAGAGCTCCTGATTGAGCACAGCGGTAAATTTGAAATTTGAATTTCAATTGAGAATTATGTTCAGTAGTGATGTCATCAATAGTTGGCCTCTCTTGCCGTTAACTAAGATGTTAATCTATTATTTAATTATCAGAAATGCTTTTGCAATATGATTAGTGCTGAAATGTATACTTTTTACCGTACTTCAAAATGCTGTAGGATATAAAAATCATCCTGTTCTCCTTTAAAAGAGATTATACCCTTTAACCGATGGCTTGCTTTGAAACAACCATTTCTTGAAATGGCTGTGCAGCTAATTCATGTAAACTGTAATCACCTCTTGCCAAATCATCGGAGAGTCATGGGCCCTCCTCTGGAGTTTCTTTCCTCGATCACGAACTGGGTTGACCTACTTATGCAGCCCTCATTTGATAATGTCAGCATTTCACTCCCTTGCCATCCACTGCCAATCCACTGCCTTACCATTAATGAAGTGACCATTGAAGCTTGGCTGCAAACCCCTATCTCGCCACTGACCACCCACATCTCTAACCACTGCAACTTTACATGATCAACCCTCACGAGCTAGGTATCGGAAATCATTTTGTGATACAAGATTTGACATACATTGTGAGTGTTGATCATTTACTTTCAGCGACTAATGCTCTACACTGACAAACAAAGTCAGTTTCTCTACAAGCTTCGCAATCACTTATTTCCAAGGCATCCCCAGAATAACATATTTTTTCTACTGTTTTGTAGTTTTCTCCTGGTGTGCAAAGCAGATTTTGTTTTTTTAACCTTTGTAATGTGAAAACGAACTTATTTGGATCAAACTAACCTTGCTTGACATTTCGTGAATAATTTATTACAACAGGAAGTCACATTGCCAAAAACTGCCATGTTGCGCAAATTTTGTTTTTAAGCCCATTTTAATGTCTTTCTTTTTCTGTACTTTTTTAGATTTGATTACGGTGAAAAGTTCTGGATTATCAAATACAAGCATTTCACGTGTTCCTGTGGTGCAGAGAAGTGTAAATATTCAAAGGACACTATTCAAACTACTCTCAACAATTATTACACAGCATTGGCCGATCAGGGCATAGATGTGTCCGACAAAATCCATTCTGATCACAAAAGTCTACCTCCTGAGGTGGTGTTTTCTGAGAACGTTTCAAATGGACCAGTCAACTGCAAAGGAGAATTATACGGAGAATCTCTGTCAACTGCTGCAAAAGTTGAACAGTTAAATGGTATGGAAGAGCCTGTTTTCCTTGAACAAGAATCTAATAAGTCAGCAGTGGACCAAGCGAGTGCAGATGCAGACTTACCACAAGGAATGCAGTTATGAGCTTCTTGTCTGATAGTAACTTATTGATTGGTGTTCGGGTTTTGTGTACAGCTTTTTTCTTGCTTTAAGTTTTTTGAGGGTTTTAGAGTATTTGACATTCAGTTTGTTTTTTCTGTTCATATTATGTCATTTTTTATTTGCACCCATTTCCGATTTGCAAAGAATAATTAAGGAAATAAATTAGCTGTTTAAGGGGTTTTTGAATTCAAATACTAAAACCATTGTAATAAAGAACATTATGATTTTGTTTTGTGCATTTTATGGCCTCACTTTCTTGTAAATATTAACTTCCTGCCTCATCCTGCTCTTATTATAGATTTTTATACGATTCAATTAAACTACAATCATGTATTATCCCATCATGGTCTTTTACATTTGGTGTTTTTTATGTTCAACATTTTGATTTGATTTTTATTATTATCATTAACATGCTATAACCGTGCACTTTTTGGATGATATTTATCGACAATAAACAGAATAAATAGTGCAATGTAGTTGTAATTAAATTAAATTAATTTCATTTGTTGTTTTTGTCCAGCTCATAGATGCATTTTAAACGCTATAAAAATTTAGTATGCTTACACTACGTTATTGAAATAACGTTTACTGAATTATATATATATATATATATATCATATTCATTTGCGCATGAATTCAAGAATTGAAATTCAATAAAAATATGTACAATCAATTAAAAATTAAAAAAATCGTCTAGAGAAGATGCCTGTAGAAATAGCAATACTAATTAAAACATTTCATTAATAATGCAGTCAACATCATGTGACGCAAGTGCATCACAGTCTAGTATATTTTCAGGCAAATCTGTCATTTCTTTTACGATACTACTTATAATATCCACAGGAATGACCTCGTAGTACTTATTTAATATATCAGTACATATGTCAAATTGTGAGTTGCAAACCCAAACATAAGGTATTTGTAACTTTGTTACAAAAAGACGAGAGCGGGTTATAAATGACAGTGTGAGCCACGTGATTAATCAAAAGCCCATGTTGATTTAAAACGGTTTGCAAATTTGCTGAAACTTAATTTAAAGCTTATTTCTAAAGGTAAGCAATCAGAAAGAAGAGCAATGTTATTACCGTATGTTCTAGGAGATAAGCGCCTTATCATTCGAAGAACATTTCTCCGTGCAGCACAGCACACAATTTGCCAAATTTATGGTTAGAGTTAGAGTTTGTTGGCCACATACGTGGGATCGTACTTAATACCCAGTTTCTCGGACTGAGGAGGTCACAATCCTTAACTTTGAACAACAATGGCACAACTTAACTTTGGCACAAAAGTCGCATGGGAACCAAAAATCGGACATAAAGAATCGTATTATAAAATTCGTGGCCTCTTATAGCAGTACTGCGTCTCAGGGCCTCCAAGAGAAATTTTGCAAGGCGGTGCAAGACCCCTTTGGGCTCGAGGCCGGCAAAGATTTTTCTCAAAATTAAGGATTTCGCGTCCAGTAAATTTACAAGTAAACTCTCATAAATGCTTTATTTCCATGATCAGGTATAACATAATGTAACAAACGTATTCAATTAATGCAGCAACATAATTCAGTATTTACGGTTACATTCACACAATCACCATTTAGGTTTTTTCACAGTGAGATGCATTGAATCATGTATTTCCGGCTTTCTGCTTCAAAGTCTTGAACTTTCTGACAATTACAATAAATGAAGTCCTTGCAAAACAATACAGGCAGATGATGACGCGAAAATTCTGGAGTGTGCTAATTTGTGCATCTGCCCCGGTATATAATTGCTGGTATTGTCATATGTCTGTACAACTAGAGTTACTAGACCTACAATATTTAAAAAATACTAATAGAAAAGTGTGGTGTGTTAAATATAGTGATATTTGAGTATGTGAATGTATGTCAGGCTGAGGGTAATAGAAAGTGCTTGTTCTCGAGGGGGATAGGTTATATATGGTTGCTGTAGGCCCTTCTTAGCTCTTGGGCCGGCTGGACTCCCCTCTCACAGGCCGCCTTGTGTCTTCTTTACCAGATCTACAGAGTGAAGTGAGATTGCCTTTTTTCAGATTGTACGCACATTTCGTCATTAATTTTAGGCACTGCGTGAGCGTCCATTGTTTTGATGCTTTTCGAGGCTGGGCGAATAAAGAAGCAAATGGGCTGCTTGAAATTCGTTCGTCTGTGACGAATTTTCTTTCATCCTACTAGAAATGAGCTGCCTCACTTAGTCTTATAAAACGTTTATTATAGTATCAAAATGATCATTTTTAAACCACTTTTAAAACTTAGCGACATTTTCGATGTAAACCTCTAATAAATCGTATCAGGAACTAAGTCGGGCAGTCGTATATAATATAGTGTACTAATATAGTGACTAGTACTGCAATTCCAAGCACTTTGAATTACTAGGCAGCTTATCTGCTATACGCATTTCATCAGCCGCCCACATACACATACATACAGCTGTGTTAAATACTTTTGTGAACGCATTAAGCTAATCAGAGCCGTTGGCTTCATATAACGGACTGCATTAAGCAACTTTATTGTTTTCCACACGCAAAAATCTCACTCTGTAGTTCTAATAAGCATAAATGATGAAGTTTATATGCAGTGACCAGGCCGCTCCGACTTTGATCAAGTTTATAAAACTTACGAAATTTTGTTAAATGGCGTTTATAAAACATCTCGAAACATTTTGCGAAAGTTTCGCAAGCTACGAAAGCTTAATTAATAAAGTACTATGCAACTCTGCAATTCTTCGTAAAAGCATTCGAACAACCCAATTAAACTGAATATGAAATTTCGGTCATACAGTATTATAAGTTACAGTATGTGTGCCCCTAATCCGAAACTACTTTGTCGAAATTTGCCCACTCAAAACGGAATGGGTGGAGCTACTCTGCGGAAATTGGGGATTATCATCCAAGCAAAATTGCTAACGTTTTGGTAAGGTCCATACCCTCTATCTTTGATTACGTCAAATCATGCCTGTAAACTGAATATGCTCATACGTGGTAAAAATTGCAGCTTGGTGGTGGTTACATTCCGAAATTTAGAGACAGGAATATCACCGTCAGTCAGGTTTGGTGTTCTAACAAATATTGGTTGAATGCAAGTATAATAAACAGTTTTTATGTAGCTATAATCTTAATTAATTCTCATTAATTCCGGTTGACTACATCCCGATGATTATGAGAGTGCAATAGATCAGCATCTTTTTCTTGCCAATTTACATAACCTTTACCCACGCCGAAATAACCTCGTATTCGCGTTCATCTGCGCCATGCGGCTAAGTTATTCCATTCGCAGTGAATTTTCATGTTTTTGATAATGGAACTTGACAGGAGACGTGGGCGGACCTCTAAGCTGCATTCTTTCTGAGGAGGGGGCACACAAAAAATTTACTGAACATAAACACGTATTTGACTTGGTTTCGTACTACAGCTGACTTTGTTTCGTTTTCTGACCAAGATTCTTGGGGGAATTAAGTATGTGCGAAGGAATAGTGAGCCACCCTCGCACCTCTACCCCTCGCCTGTGATCCTGTAAAACGATGTTTGTGCGCGGTTGGCAAAAGTAATAACGTCCAAGATCAATCAGACCGGTTACACTGACAAATTGAATCTCCAAGTGCACTTTAATTGCTTTTCCTAATTGCTGTTTCTGTCTGTAACAGATCATGAGAAATGGTCATCACTTGCAAAGGTGTGCTGTGCTTTTCCATACCTCGTTCATATTCATTAAAATCATACCACCTATGCCTACTTGATAATTAGCTTTTAAAAAAAGCAATTAGGGATTAATTTAACTGGAGGTAGAGCTTGGTTTGATAAGTGTTACGCTCCGTATACGAAGCCCTCAGTTTCTTATGCTGTCAAAACGTCTTTAAACAGAGTTAGTAAAAATCACATAATTATCATATATCACTAAGTGATCGATTAATAAATTTATAATTCATTTTTTCTCAATCAAGCCATTCACTTTTTCGTTCTTCTGACTACTTGCTTGGTTAATCAATCAGTCACTAGCTAGATATTCGTTCGTTCGTTCGTTTAGCAAAAATGCGTAATCAAACAAAGTTTGTGTAAACCGCTTTTGTAAGTTTAGAGAGCCAAAGCAATGCGTTACCCTACCAAAATCGTTTGCACGCAAAATAAAAGTCGTTCTCTTCCACGAAAAGTCTTGATTGGCATTTGTGCGATAGAGTAGATAAATGTAAATAATAAAACTAGGGCAAAGGGGAAAATCTACTCAGTGATTTGCCCGAACCCGCTGCAGGTATAAGCTCTCTAGAGAGTCTAGAGCTCCTTCTATTGCGAACTAAATATAATCTTAAGGTTTGAATGGAATCGTCAGATTACTTTTTAATTAAAGCGATGTCATTACACGCGTGTGAGGGTCTCAGGTGAATAAACAGGAAGATTACAACATAGAAATTGTACAATCCTGCAACATTAGCGCCGAGAAAGAAGAATAGCTTGGACTAATACACGCTGTTCAATCGAGTGTGTCATACATGAGGACGACTACTCTGGGTTGTTTAATTTCAGTAATTAAGTACTTTGGGTAATGCTTTAAGTAATTAAGCCCGACAATATTTGGACGCGCAAAACCTAGTAGTTTACATTAAAATGTATTAAAACAATTTATGCAGAATTGCAAATGTGTCACCACATAGTCATTCATTGTGCATTGAGTTAACCCCTTTGTTCAATTCATCATCGACTTGCACATATTCTCCCTTTGAGCACTTAAAATCTTTGAGAATTTGTATAGTTACTAGCTAATTAATTTTGGGTGTGCAAACAAGAAGTTTATTTCAGGCATTTTACCTGTCATAAAAAGTATAATAATGATAATGATAATGATAATGATAATGATAATGATAATGATAATGATAATGATAATGATAATGATAATGATAATGATAATGATAATGATAATGATAATGATAATGATAATGATAATGATAATGATAATGATAATGATAATGATAATGATAATGATAATGATAATGATAATGATAATGATAATGATAATGATAATGATAATGATAATGATAATGATAATGATAATGATAATGATAATGATAATGATAATGATAATGATAATGATAATGATAATGATAATGATAATGATAATGATAATGATAATGATAATGATAATGATAATGATAATGATAATGATAATGATAATAATAGTAGTAGTGGTAGCAGTAGTAGGAAGAGACAAGAGAGAGAGAGAGAGAGAGAGAGAGAGAGAGAGAGAGAGAGAGAGAGAGAGAGAGAGAGAGAGAGAGAGAGAGAGAGAGAGAGTTATATTCAATGTTTTACAATTAATATTGCGCAGACAAGTATATGTATTTTAATAAACGTTCCTGCTTTATAAGTACACATACTACTTGCATAGCGGAAGACCTTGTAATGCAGCCTAATGTTAAAAACAAATTATTTTTAGTCTACTAAATAAAAAGACATAGATTACATAATTAAATCGTCACTTTTATTGCTTCTAATGTGAATTTGCCATCTTCTCAAGAAGAGCATGGACAATACAGGAAATTACTCAGAAAATACAAACACAAGTGAAAAGCATCAAGCTTTAAAGCTTTTAGTAACAGGTTTATCTGATGATGAAGCCAAGTGTGCTCGCATTTACCAAAATGTCATTTGTTTGAATGAAAATAGACTTGTCAGTATCACATGGCTTTAAGGAAGCTCAGTGCTTGATAAATTAAATCACTCTTACAATTGACTACCCAGAGAGTTTGTTCTTGCAAGAAAACGAAGATGCAGAGTTTCGAAGATGGAAAAAAATAATTATGTTTCAACGTTCACTCTGTCCCAGAGTACATTCATTTTAACACTTGAAAATAGGCTGTTTCATAAGTCACTCACTAACTTAATTTTCTTTTCAATTTTCTTTGCAAATTAGACCAATACTATTAATTCTGTAGTTGACTCATACTCAGAACCTGAGAGTTTTTGAAGTTTTGACACATTTTTTCCGTTACTATGCTAACTCTGGAGGCGAAATGAAAAACTTGATACCACCAAAATTCTCATGAAACGTAGAATCAACCACAACATTGTCATTGTAATTGCCATTATTTTTTAATAAACTTTAAAAAAAATGACTGACATTCGACGCGTTTGAAAAATCGTGAAAAGGTAATTTTCACAATCACTATTTTGCTTGAGATCACAAAAACTACAATTTTACTGTACGCATGTTGCAGAAGCTGTATTGTATTGTATTGTATTGTATTGTATTGTATTGTATTGTATTGTATTGTATTGTATTGTATTGTATTGTATTGTATTGTATTGTATTGTATTGTATTGTATTGTATTGTATTGTATTGTATTGTATTGTATTGTATTGTATTGTATTGTATTGTATTGTATTGTATTGTATTGTATTGTAGTGTAGTGTAGTGTAGTGTAGTGTAGTGTAGTGTAGTGTAGTGTAGTGTAGTGTAGTGTAGTGTAGTGTAGTGTAGTGTAGTGTAGTGTATTGTATTGTATTGTATTGTATTGTATTGTATTGTATTGTATTGTATTGTATTGTATTGTATTGTATTGTATTGTATTGTATTGTATTGTATTGTATTGCACTGCACTGTATTGCATTGTATCGCATTGCATTGTATTGAAATTTGCTGTCGTGTCTTAATTTCTATGTTGGTTGCACTGATACTTGTATATACTAATTTAATCAAAACATGTCTATACAAAATAACTTTGCTGCTTAAACAGTTTTAAGAATTGAAATTTTATTTTGTTTAAACACCTAATTTACTCGTATCTATAGTGTAATTTTTCTAGAATTGTGAAAAGTTCTAGTCTATATACTGAAGTGGATACTTTTAGCGCAGTTTTACTCTCTTTTTGCACAGTTTATGTGGTCTAACGAACAAGACACCCAACTTGAGTATCGTGTCAGTTTATTCTTATATTTGCAAAAGTTTTAGTGTAAATAGCAATGTAATCAGTAATCACTCTGTGTGACTACAACTTTGAGTTGTCTGATTTAACGTCACGCTTTAAAGCGTCTCGCTCGAGTATTGAGGCCTTCTGTCTTCTTTCTAAGAAACTTTCTAATATGGTTCAATTTCGAGCGACGCTTCGCCTCACCTGTCGCTGCACAGTCATCTGAAGCCAAGTGAATCAAACGCGTATCAATCTGTCATCGAGGCTGAAGCCAATCAGTGAAGGATCTACCGTGAGAAGAAGCCAGCCAGGTTTTGTAATTGATTAGTCGCGTAGGACGCAAAAACAGAACGCCACGGAGCACATTAGCTGAGTGTTTTATAGACACGGTATCCCTTCTTGCACCTCTTACCGTTTCTGGAAAGGTAGTGTGTGTAAACTGGGCAGCAAAATAGCTGCTTCTTTGTGTTACAAAGTTCAATTCAGCTGACAAATTCGTGGTGAAAGGAAGTTCCACTCTGTCATTTACTTTGCAATAATTGTCCGTTAAATGTGGTAATCATTTAGTGGAAATTTCTCAATTAACTAATAGTTGTCAGTTAAATCTAATAATAGAGACCAAAACCATGTTCGGATGACTTATTAAACATTTATTAAAAGTTACAAAATTTTGTAGTAACAAATAATATCGTCAGACGGACGGGTAGCAAAATTATTTTGATTTTTATTAAACTTTTTGTCTACTTTGTGCACTTCTTAGTGAACTTTTTATCAAAACTTGTAACACTGTTTTGACTTTTTCATGTACTGCATTAGTAACTGACTATACAGTAACATACATGTAACTGTATACCAAATAGTGGATTCGCTTTGCCACAAACTTGTCTGACACTAACGGAGTAATTATGAAGCTGTTTACAGTGAAAAATGTCTTGGGACTTATGTGCTCGCTAGATTAGTAATAACGAGAATGATATTGTTCCTCTGTGTAAGTTTTTGCTGCAAAACAAGACAGCATCGAGTGTGGAAGGATCAGAGTAGTGATCAAAAAGTGTCTCTGACGTTATCGTCATCTTCAGATACACAAAAGTGTATTTTCGGCTTTTTGTAATTTCTGCGACGTCATTTTGCTTACGCAGAGAGGCCAGTGAAAAAAATTGTAATATTTCGCAGAAGTCGTTGCCCAGACTGATACTCTACGTCTATTCGATATTATTATAGGTCCAAGTTTCTCCACTTATCTACAGTGTACAGCTTTCTGAAGGCCTAGAAGGCCTGAAATTTACCAATCTCTTTCGCTTCTCCGGCACCTAGCTTTAGCTTTTCTATCCAATACACTGCATTCCCATAGGCCTACTGTATTCTAAGAGTAGCGAAATAATCAAATGCATAGTTAACTGCAGACTTTAAAAGTTTTTATTTGCTGAACGTCTTTTTAACGTACTTCATTTATTACAGCTCATATGCTGGCCATTAATTCACAATATGTTTTCAAATTCTGAAACAAAATTTAAAGAGATTTGGTGCGATTGACACATTTTTTACAAAAAAATATACAATTATTTATCAAGTAACTGCTTGTAAAAAATGATGTTTAGCTATCAATTGGTGGACCTATATATTGAATATGTGACCTATTATCTCTTTTAGCAATTTGGTCGCCTCCTTGTCCCTAAATCATACGTTTTTCGTCTTCACTGTCTCCAGAATTCAGCGTTGCCAGGTAACAAGTTGGATGACTTGTGTCGATGAAGCAAAGCAGCGTGACATAACAGGAGCTGGATTAAAACTCACTCAACCTGGATTGACGTGCTTTATAAACTTTTGTTCTAAAATCTTTTAATGCTCTCCAAGACTTAGTCGTTTTCAGGAATGAATTAGTCGTTTAATGGTGAAGAAAAATCACAATTTTATTGTTCGTGCTCAAAGCTGAATAAAGACTGGGTGATTTTACGATGCTTCGCTAGATTATAAGAATTAGCACTTCCGGATACTAGTGATATCGAGATTACTTGCTTCTGAAGTGATAAAGGTTTGCAAAGAAAACATTTTTCCATAAAAATTTCTTGTTACATTTCTGTGTTGAGCTTATGCATGAATGTTTTAGGGTACAAAATAATGAAAAGTTCGAGAGGTTGGTGCAACGTACGCACACGTACGTGGAAAAAATTATGAACAACATCAAGGCGAATTGCCACTATATTGGAATTATGGCAATGATACTATGACCCGGGCAAAAATAAACGACTTGCTAAATAATAATTTGTTTCGTAGGAATCACAGGTATTTGCGTTAAAACTGCATGGTCTACTGCAAACATTTATAAAGTTTACGATTACAATTACTAGGTGTGCCTTTGATCATCGTTGTTCTTTGCCTTTTAGGGATAAAATCAGTCAATAATGGATAAGAAAATAAACTGTGCTTAACAGGGTTCATAACTTTAACTTAAGAACTCGTTTCGTGCTATTCAATCAATCTGCTAGTTCGTGTTTTAAAAATTTAGTGTCAGTCTTTTAATTGCCACATCGTTATATTTTGCATCGATTTGTTTTGCCACATCGTATAAAATACGCCATACGTATCACTTCCAAGCTGCACACAAATTTAGAGTTAATAATTATGATTCTACAGACAGCATTCGTAATTTCGATTACGACATATCACAGATTTTCTATTAACAAAAATTTATTGTAAAGTTAATGTACCACGAAAAAAAGCTGAGCGAGAGTATAGTAATCTAATCTGTACGTCCATTTGTAAAATATTTCTTTGTCAGTTTATTCGCTCGTCCGTTCATCTTGAATACGTTACCGTCATTCGAACGTTAGGTGGTAAAAAAACTCTCGATGCAGGTCAAAAAAAGTGCACAGTATTTGGTAAGTCTACAGTATTTGGTGTAAGGTTGCTTCTACCTTAATGCGCATGGAGCTGAAAGTTTGTTAGTCAAAGTCACATTTTCAACTTTGCTTTGCATGCTTTGGTCTAAAAACCTCTCAATATCTAAAAATAATATTTGCTGAATGTCATCAGATTTAGTTTGGAGATAAATTAACAACATTTAGAGCAAAGACTCTGTTTCTACTTATAATTCCATTTATCCGGAGCAGTGTCTTGGAGATAGCGAGGCTAAAAAGACTAGTACGAACTCTCGAAGATTATGCATCAAGCGTCATAAAACATCTTGAATTGTTGAAGCTCATATTCCCTAATTCTACTGAGGCTGGTTTGAGGTCCTCTTTATCTTGTGCGAACACGGATTATGAAAATAAACGATTTAAAGTCAACTACACATGAATATTACAGATGAAAGATGAAAGTTCAAATATCAAGGTCAGAGCACTGCACCTGCTTTTTTATTGACGACAGTTCGCCTAGTTATTTCGTTAATACTTGTAAGAAGTTCACGCGTGTTGTTTTCACAGTGTCATGATTTAGTTAATAAGAAACGTGCAAAGAAACGTTTAATCCGAAGAAGACAAAACTAACTTCAGGAAGCTGGCCTACGTACGTTCAACGCAATTTAGGCTAATTGTTTTCTTCTTATTAATTTTTAACCGCTGCGTGGGGAGCTGTGATTAACAGACGTGTAGATCGTTACATGAGAACCAAATGTCAGAATGTCAATGAAACTAAAAATAAACTCAACTTAAAATTTGACACTAATTTTATTAAGTTTCGACGCTTCCTTCCTAATGAAATAGGCCTAAAGAAATGACACCGCCAAACCCGATTTTCGCTTATATAAACCTCTAACAAAAAGTATCAAGTATCAGAAAATCTGAGTTGGAGCAATTTCTTTTTATTTTTGTGTAAAACTGAAACTTCACAAAATGCGGTGTATTTAACCTTTAATTTGGTGACTAATCCTCTAAGATGAGACACTGAACCGGCCGAGCATTAAATAAAATGGAAATAACCGGAATTGGTGTCTCAGCCAAACAGCCCGAGTCAGCTTGGGGAAGGTGAATCCTTCTTAAGCGCCGGTTTCAGTTTACTTAGTAAAATATCATTCGCCTTAGAATTCATCGTGCTATATCATGTCAGTCCAAATCTAGATTAGTTATCTACAGCACACTTTAAAGTTGGACTTGTTGCAGCAGGAGAACCAAATGTTCCCACTCATATCTTTCTTTTTCTTGAAATCCATTGTTTTGAAAAAAAGCTTTTGTTGGTAGAATGCTTTTGTAACTGTCAAGCGGTTATTTGTGTTGTCAAAATCGTCGAAAGCAAAGCTTTACCCACAGAATTCTTCTTAACTAGAAGTGTTAATACATTCATCAATTATCGTATTTGAAAAATCCATATCAGGTGCGTAACGCCTATCTATCGAACCTGTACATTGCTACCAGAGGTTTGCTTTGATCTTCAATCTTTGTATTAGTGTATTAGTACAACAGAGTGAGCTGCTGATGAATAAACAGCAGTTGGCTCAAATAAATGCCCACTGTGTAGCAAATTATATCCTATGCCATAAATATACTACTAAAGTAGTACCAGTAATTGTGGTATTAGTATTATGTTAGTATTAGTATTGGTATTGGCATTGGCATTGGCATTGGCATTGGCATTAGCATTAGTATAGAGTTGGTTTGTTTTTGTTATGTACTTAAAGGTAGCTACACTAACTATTACAACAGACATCACTATGACATCTTTTAAACTAAAAGAGTCCTCTTTCAAAAACAGATGTAGACTTTGCTCTGACGTTGGACTGACGACATAACTGTGCTCTCTGAAACGCCACATGTAATTATGCAGTACTATCAAATTTATGTCATGCAATTATCTTTCATTGCAATTCACAAGGACTACTAAACTCCGTTGCTGCTTTTGACACTAAGGAAGTCCGCGTCTAACACAAGGGATAATCCGTTTATCTGTGCCAATCCGTCACTGATCGGTTCGATTCTCTTGCCGACATTAACAATGCATTAGAGATCTATGAAGACAGGGCCATTGTACTTACTGTTGATGAACCGTCAAAGTGAATACTAATCCAATTCGTCGAACAGGATTCTGTCGTACAGGGAGGTACTTACAGGCGTTTAAACGCAGCGATGACGATGTTATCTTATAAACGAATGTCTAATCAAGCGAGTGTAGCGATAATGTGAAAGTTCTGATGATATTACCAACACCATCAATATCATCCGGATGAGAAGTGCACGGCGGGGAAAAATGGCGAATGCGTTTAATTGCAATTGAAGTAACAGCATAATCAACAGTTATTAGGTTATGAGATACGAATTAAGTAAATATTAGACTTGATGAGAGCAGGTTTAATAAAGTCGGTTAGACGAATTTTTGCGTGAAAATTGTTTAGTTATAGGTGCACACGGTTTTGGAGTAAGACTCCACCTTCTTGAAATCTGTGTACCACAAAATACATAAAATTCTCATAATACCCAACTATTTTATGCATCTAATCAGATTCCGAACAATGCAAAGGGATTGAGAACAGATGAGAACTAATAAAAATGAGAGATTTAGAACTCTTAATTATTAAATTATAAAAACAAAAATATTTGTCCACTTGAGTAGTTTAACCACAAGTAAGAAGTTCAACCATCGTTGGAATCGAAATCCACTGCAATGTCGAACCAGAATGACATTTTATTTTTGCAATAAATACGATTGTAATGCTATGATATTGTAACGTAGTACTTTGCTTCCAAGCTGTGTTTGGCTATCATGTTTGTAAAACAATATTAGATACTACCACTACTACTACTACTACTACTACTACTACTACTACTACTACTACTACTACTACTCTACTACTACTACTACTACTACTACTACTACTACTACTACTACTACTACTACTACTACTACTACTACTACTACTACTACTACTACTACTACTACTACTACTACTACTACTACTACTACTACTACTACTACTACTACTACTACTACTACTACTACTACTACTACTACTACTACTACTACTACTACTACTACTACTACTACTACTACTACTACTACTACTACTACTACTACTTCCACCATTTAAATAGAAGTATTATTAATCAGGAAATCATCTTCTAACATGATGACACTTGTGCATTTTGTTTGGAACTAATTAAAACTACGATTAGGCAGCATACTAGTGCGTTGCCATAGTTACGGATATAAGAGGAGGGATTCTAATTAATGTTACAGGTACAACTTTGATGCTAGCATTAATTGCGTATCAATGCAAAAAGAATCCCAAAGAGCAGAATGAATGCTGGGCTATCACAGTCGAACCTTGAAATCTACGTAGCTAACTGTTTGTCAAAAGCTGCATTATTTGAAAGTAAACGTTCTATTTAAAAGAAATGCGTATCGCCATTGAATTTAACACGATAATACTGTGTAGAATTTAATGCACCATGGCTTTATTATAAGTGAAATGATTTCAAGATTTAAAATTCGGAATGAATTTACAATTCCCCACACAATTTAAATACCAAACCCTAACCCTAACCCTAACCCTGACCCTAATCCTAATCCTAATCCTAACTAACCATAGCCCTAACTCTAACCCTAATCCACTCCTCGAACTAATTTCTTGTGTGTTGGCAATTGTAAAATCTAGTCAAAAATTCTTATTAAAATTACTTACCAGCGATTACTACGGTGTACGTGTACTATTAGACTCCTGCTGTGAAAAAAACATTTTGAACGGGAAATGTAACAAAATCCCTCCAGCACATGTTGTCACTTTAATACATTAATTACTTGACAAACTTATTACCAGTTATTTTTGTCCTTGAGTACTTCGAAAAGCAATTATTAAAGAAGCACACGCATCTGTAACACTTTCTTTTTCTAACCACATATTTTTGCACACAAGAGCCTACAACGTTAATATCTACAAAATTACTTTTATTACAGGACAAATAGTGTGTTATATTTCAAGGTGAAAACCAAAATAAGTTTAACCACCAAAATTTAATTGCTTGAACTGTACTATGTCAGGAAATGTTTTCGAATATTCTGAGACCTTATACCTTTCGGATTCGTCATTGAGTTGCTTTTCACAACAAAAACATACATATTGATATGTATAAAGTGTTGCGCAATATTCTGGGGGTAACAATCTGTGCTAGAAAGATGAATATATATTGCTTTTATCAACAAGGTATTGCTTTTAAAACACACTATGTTGTGTATCTATGTAATAGTAAAAGCTATATATTATAGCTGCACTGAATGAAATACACGTTAGGGCATGAAGCCCGTCGATCGGTTTTTATTTATTTGTTTTTATTCGTTTTCCTTTTGTCTTCCAATTTTCTTTAGTAAGTAATAATATTTTTTCAGGTTAGTAATCAGTTTATTTGACCATTTTCGGGCCGTTCTTTCTATGCAGAGCAAAAACAGACAGTGTTTTTATAGTCCCTATAATGCAATCACCTTTCCATTATCTGTTTTCTATAGTTTTTCTAATGTTTTTATTTTGCCCTCGTGCAAGCCGCATGGCACTCAAATTTGCTAGGCACTTATCGTTCTCGCGCTGATTCCACATTTACATTCTTGGGCACACAGCCGGCATTTAAAAGCATAGGCAGTCTGTGAATACGAGGATGTATGCACATGCACCCAAAGCATATGAATAACGAACTTCCATTAGAAGATATCATATGAAAGATTTGTGTCTTTGATAAGAACAAAGCATTTTGTCACTAATGCGTCCTTTGATTTGGATTCGTGGTAATGATACATGTTTTAGGCGAAGAAAATTGTATTAATACAGCAATAGATTTGTCTTTGAGCAATTTTAACATCAGGGCATTTTAAATAGAACTTCTACATGATTGTACTATGTTGCTCAGAAAATCGAAATAAAATAAAAAAAATCTTTTAGTACATCTTCATTGTCTGACGAAATGTGAAAGTTATAAAGCATCAACTGTAGTTACTAGAAGCCAGAATTTATCTCAAGAACATACCCCAGAAGTCAGTACATTCCAGAGCTGGACACGAGTGCAATCCACGCGTGCTTACTGCGCATTTTCATGATGTTTGAATCATGGTTTCTCGCTGAAACAACAAGATGCAAATGACATAGTCCTTACTGGTGTTTGTCTAAGCGCTATAAGTGTCGTGGCTGGTCCAAATGCCAAATGAGTTTTGGTTGTTTTCCATCAAAGGACGGGACTGGACAACCATTCAGAGTTTATATTCAATTCTTGATATAGTTTTGTATAGAAACTCTTATATAATTATGAGACACGTCAAGGTGTCCGAACCACCAGCAACGGGAGTAATTTTTTATCTAAAAATGTCTCCACTATAACCTTCAAAATGACCGTTTACTTCGGGTCAATATCAGTCTGACTGCCCCATAATTCAGCTTGCTTTAGTTTCGGAGTAGAAATGATATATTTTCTATTAAGACAAAATGAACTTTGTTCTAATAGATTTTTTCTTTAATAATTCACCAGTAAATCACGCCAACTAATAGCTAATGTTATAACTTTGTTTTTTAGTCACACGATTATGTAAAAAAATAGTTTCACATCCTATAAAGGCGTAGATTAAAAATCACAGTAGTCAGCGGTCATCATTGCAAAATCATTGTTTTTATTTCAAGTATGCTGACAGGTTTCTAAAATAATAGGCTAAAAGGCACTAAAATAAGCAACTAAAGTAAAATAATGCAACCGGTTTCTAAAACTATTTTCTTGCAAAAAATCAAAAAGACGAGTAAGGCAGTAAATGAATAAATGCATTAGCCGCAAACTGCCGAACGAAATGATGCACTCAAGCTAAAACGTTTCTCAAGTGTTTGCTTGGCCTGGGCAAGGTTAACTTGTCACGCATTAAAATCACGGACGCTAACAGTTGATCAAAGTCGAATAGTCACATGTTAATTACAAATACACTCAAATGAATGCAAAGTAGCTACAAAAACCTAGTATCGTTCTCTTTTTAGGATATTATTAAGCAGACAAGTTTATTATTCACTTGAGAAAATTGGCATATTCATAATCATCAGCTTTCCCATGCTAACTAAACTCACCTTGAACCTTTTTCGGACCAAGATCAGAACAAACATCGTTACCTTCGCAAGAAGTTTTTACATGTCGCGTCTATCCATGCCAATTGCAAAACGGTGAATGAATTTTATTCATCTGCTGAATTAGATAAAGAAGCGCGATAGGGAAAACACAGCCAGGTACAAAGTGATTAATAATTGTAGTCACACCGCGAACAAGCAGTAAATTTCGATAGAAACTGGAACATTGCTAACAACTTAAATAATCTGCCGCTAAGAAGTTTAGCTATTCATTTTCCCTATATATTTCATCCGTTTCACTTTATTCCCCCTATCATAAAGATTTTCATATGCCGCGCTTCCCATTTTACACTAGAAGCGTTAAGTTGAGCCCGGTTTAATAAAACTACACGAAGGCATTCATTACTGCTAAAATTAATGCCTAATTTATTCAAATGTGCGGATGCATACATATTTAATGCGCTATAATAACCGTGCTGATGAAGCTATTATCGTAGATTTCTAGTGATGTGTGAAACAATAAGGTCTACGTGGGATTTAGATTGCTGCGTTTATGGGCTCGTCAGTGCTCTACTGTAACAAATTACTACAAGCTAAATGCCAGCGATAAACACAAAGCTTTAGCTTCGGCTCTGTATTCACTGAACCCAATGGTGGTCACTCGAGCGACTTAGTATCTCCATAGGCACTTCGCCCAATTTCAAACTGGGCTGCCCGTTGCCCATTTAGGTAAGTGAAATGAGGGTCCAAGGCTCGGGTTTCGGTAAGAGTTAGTGATAGGGTGGAGTTTATAGGAAGACAGGATGATTTTTCATATACTACTCCATTTTCAAGTCGATAAAAAGTATACATTTTAACACAATTGATACTGCAAAAGCGTTTCTGATAATTAAATAATAGATTAAAAACTTAATTAACGGTGGGCGAGCCCAACTATTGATGACATCACAAACCAATATAATTTTTAACAACCAAAATATTCAACGAGCGTGTTGCACAGGTTTGCGAAAGCGGAAATTGAAGTGCAGTGCTACTGTAAGATATTCAGTGTGTTGTACTAAAATTAGGCAAGTTTTAAGTTAAAAATTCAAATTTCAAATTTACCGCTGTGCTCATGCTTGAGCTATCGAACGTGTGCAGTTGGTGACAAACGAACGAGCACGTCGGAACTGAGAGGTATAGCACATCTTTTTGTGTAAAGCGTTTTCGAAATGCAGGCGCTAGTGCCTATCTAACTAGCGAATGGCTAAATGCATGTAACAGCGAAAAACTGTGCGTTTGGTGGTAATAATTCTGTCACGTAAGTCATTTAACAAATTTAGCAATTTTACAAAAATTGTATGTTTCCATTTAATGTTTTAAGGAGTAGATTGTTTTGACTTGCAGTTTAAGATTGGGTCCGGTTTTGCTTTAAGGTTCAGAATGAAAAAGTAATTACATAGAGCTATGTTCCAGTCAACGGTTATATTAATATGGTTATTTTGTTAAAATGGTTCACACGCGTATTTTGTTGGAACCTTGACAAATGACAAAAATGTTTATTGTTATTGCAAAGTGAGGGAGGTTGACAGACTTTGACGAAGGGATAAAACAATGGGCTGAGGTCCACTCAGTTGAAGGAAAAAATATTTGTCACGGGGCTTGAGGAATTTATGGGTCTGGAGACTAATGTAGCGAGAATGTATAGACACGTTTCCTGACTCATACCTGTCATCTAGTCATAACTGTAGTAACAGCTAGGGCAGCTGTTTTCATAAAAATTCAATTCCATAAACAGTGTATAAGTAAAGCAAAACTGTGACATTTAGGCTCACAGAGAGAAAGAGCTTTCATAGCATAAAAGTGAAGTTGAATGGTAGTAAAAAGAATTTAAGGAAAACGTGTGACGATGAAATGAGAGTAAAATAGGGGATAAAAAGTCAAAAACAATGACGGAAGACAAAATCCATTTAAGATACGATACACTAAAGAAGGTATTAGTTGAGGTCGCTGCTGTCTGGTCGAGGGAGTGACTCGACCCAAATCGCTGCTTTTCTGAACGTTGTTGTTCTTGTTGTTGGGGATGACCTTATAAGGTTTCTTGAATTCGCATTGAATCATCATGAAACTTCACAAGAATGTACTGAAGTAAATTCCGTATCGACTGATGGAGTCGGATTTTCGTATTCAATGTGGCGGCAACGACACATTTTCGAAAAAACCCAAGGTCCGCCGTTTGACAAAAGATCGTCAAGAAGTTTATAGAAATTTACTATAACAAATGCCTCTTCGACTGACAGAGTCTGATTTTTTATCTGTAATCTTGACTTATAGATGGCACAATAACACTATTCTGGGGAAAACCTACGGCACCACCATTTTGCAATAGATCGTCATAAAGGCCCAATGGAACATACAAGAATAAATTGCGTAGATTGGCAGTCTGATTTTCGATTCGCCATCTTATATTCAAATTGACAGCATTGACGTTATTTCTAGTCCACGATCTTGGATTCAGCGAGTCCCTCGACCAGTAGTTCGTGTCGAGATACTTTATACAGTCACAGTGCAACACGTGACATACACTCATCGGCAGGGCTTGCTTAGTGAAAAGCGCTGTGTCCGGACCAGGATCTGTCTAAGTGTCAAGGTTAATCCTTTAAGGCAGACTAAAAATTGATCTCCATTTTCCCAAAGGTCAACCATCCATTTAATGACCGGACTCTGTGTTGTTTAACTTTGCTCGCCGGCCACACACAGTAACCATGTTGCTGTTTCCGTCGTTTGCAAGTTTAAAAATTCAAAAGCAGTCAGTGACTTAATATTTAAAGAAACAATCACTAAAAAGAACAGTTGATGCTCTTATTCAGCAAGTCCACTAATTCCTTCATAATTATTCTACATTCAGCTAGCTAAACATAAAACATACGCAAGATAAATTAGTACAATATAATTACTGCATATTTCAGGCGGGTGGCTGTAAGCAACATTACGCACACTATAAAAGATAATTTACCTTTAATCCCCGCTAAAAACGAAAGCTTGCTTGAATACCTACTCTCGTCTTTGCGAGTTGGATTGTTATACGACAAGAGACAGGAAACGATGGATATATTTTTTTTTCCTGCAGTACACTGAAAGCCTATTACACGTAATGCAACGGAGGATGATATTCTTTTTCCTGTTGGCTTTCATAATCTCAGCAGCGCTCGAGTGAAATCATTGCAAAAAGGAAGCTTGATTTGATTCAGTTTCAACTGTATGCAATGGCCTTAGAAGCCACAACGAAATTTAAATGAAGCTCATAACTTAACACTAAGTAACAGCTAAAAACGCAATATGCTCATGATATTGTGATAATAACTCTGTAATTAAGTGAAGCCTTGCAGGGACTGCGTTAATGTTAGAAAGGTGAAAGCAATTATTACTTTAAACATTAGAATTGATATCACTGGAGTAATGGGTGCTTGCGTGTAGCACGCGTGAGATAATAATTGTGCCAGATTCTTTCAATTTAAGCTCGAAAGTTCGATTGAATGCAGCAAAATTAGACTCGATTATAATAGTAATAGTGAATACTGCAAAGAACTGCTGTTTCAGGATCACCTTAGCCCTAGGATTTATTAAAATATAAACCAGAACAAGTTTTTAACTGATTTTACCAGTTGCAGTGTCACACATACTGTTAGTTTATCAAACGTGGAAAACTGTTAGCGAGATACCTACATTTAAATTGATTTGTTTAATTAATCAAGCTGTTAAGCTAACGCGTTTCAGTTGCTTGTTGTTTTCGGTTGTTTAAAAACAAATCTGTTATCTTTTTTGTTTTCCGTTATATCTGTGTTATAAGTGTCGACCCCAGTTGACATTTCGCCAGTGGTACAATTCGCCAGTGGTACACTTCGCCAGTGGTACAGTTCGCCAGGACACATTTCGACAGTGGTACAGTTTGGCAATGGTAATTATCTAAAAGTTGTTGGAGCAAAAGATTGGAATTTGATAACACTGCCGCCATGTTGACGTCATAATTACTTTCGGCCAAGTCGAGCTGGATGTTCTCTCGCTATTTTTCGGAGTCTGATTGCAAAAACTTGTACAGGAGGTGGAGACTATGCTAAAGTTGTGCAGTAAAAAATTAATTACCGTGGTAACGGCCATGGTGTATACCAAATTTGCTGCAATTATAATAAGCCACTGTCGGGGAGCCCTTCTTTGTTTTCAATTTCAATTTCCTAAGCCCTTCTTTGTTTTCTTTGTTTTATCACTGTCAACGTTATATCAGACGAGCACTTATACACTTCACTCGAATGAAGTGGTTTCTCTTTCATCAAGGCGTCAGTATTTGAAATTTCACGACGTTGCTTCATGACGATGCCCAGTATAGTTGAGTTTCTTTCCTTCAATTTCTTTGCTAACTTCAGGTTGTAAAGTCATTGTCGGTTGTCACGTGATAACTATTTTTTGAGAAAAGCATCTAGTAATGCCAATCAAACATAAGCTGGCACATCATTTTCTGCTACCATTTTGCACAAATATGACCTATATTAATTTATGGTATTGTTTAATACACTATAAAAATTAAATTTCGAAATGGCTTCAAAAAAGTCAATTTCGTATGAGTCCTTGTGGTAATGTTCGACAGTCGTTACAAAAAACTTAGGAAACATGTAAAACTCCTCCTGTCTAATTAGTATGTATCCCGAAATAATGCAGCTACATCATTGCAATCAAAACTTCGAGGAAGAGAAATCAAAGGAAAAATGGTACTTATATAGCGGAGAAATATAACCGGCGAATTGTACTACTGAGGAAGTGTTTACTGGCGAACTAAAAGATTTTGCAGAAGGAATAAGGAAATAAAATAACAGAGAAATTTTTACTAGCGAAATGTACCACAGGTGAAATGTGTACTGCGGAAAAATTACCAGTGGTGCAGAAATCAAACACTCAATTACTCCCTCACTCACCCCTTCACTCGCTTATACACCCCCACCCCCACCCCCCACCAGCACACTCACACGCTCAGCCTTCACGGGCCATTGGTGTTCTTGGTGATCCCACTTTAACAGAAGGACATTCTTAGTTTTGAGAGTTGCCATACAACTCATACGCAGAGCAGATAATTTTGACGTGAATCCTGGCTATGTCACAAGACCACGCCTACATGCATAATTATTGCACTGAATCAATAAAGCGAAAATTTCAAATTTACAGAATAAATAAGAAGACCTCGCATCAAGTTCAATATGACTCTTATTTGTTTTAATACATCTATATTTCAAAGGAAAATTCCGTGCACGGTTTTTTCACTAATCATTGTCTAGTCGGGCGAGTGAACTCTGGTGAAAGTCGAGAAATCCGGACCATTTTGAAGTTGCTTATGGCGAGCAATGTTACCGGGGGTACACAATAATTAATCAATATAATTAAAATTCTGGATTGCTGATGTTAACGTGTTATATACAAAGCTCGTAGCGTTGCAAAAACACGTGTTGTTCAAGCTATGAAGACACATCAAAAATTGCTTACTTATGGCCACTGATACATTTATGTTATGCGTTTTTGTAGCATGTGTAATAAATTTATTGACGACCCATCTGCAATACAATATAATTCGCTTTACAAATATATCCAAAAACTATACGTAAGTAAAAAATACGTCTTGCTGATTTGAGTGACAATCTAAGTGCTTTTTATCTTTGCTTTAAAATTTAGTTTAAACTTATATCAAGTCTCGGTCAGATGTTTTAAGAGCATTTAGTGCTAGAAACTTTGCGACGTATTCAACTGAATACGTTTTTGAATAGTGGGACATTAGGAAATATTATTACTAACCCTGCGCAGCAATCTTTCTTATACCTACTCTTATTATTTATGAACCTTGTACGTTGTACATTCAAAAAGTGATTGAATAAATGGTACTACTGCTTCTACTACTACTACTACTACTACTACTACTACTACTACTACTACTACTACTACTACTACTACTACTACTACTACTACTACTACTACTACTACTACTACTACTACTACTACTACTACTACTACTACTACTACTACTACTACTACTACTACTACTACTACTACTACTGATGATGATGATGATGATGATGATGATGATGATGATGATGATGACGATGATAATAATAATAAGAAGAAGAAGAAGAACAGCAACAACAACAACAACAACAAGAATAACAATTGTAAAATTGTAATGATGATGATGATGATGATGAGATGATGATGATGATGATGATGATGATGATGATGATGATGATGATGATGATGATATGACGACGACGATGATGATGATTGATGATGATAATAATAATACTAAGTAACAAATTTGTTTCGTGATGACTTAAAATTTTATACTTTGAAACTGGAACTGTTCTGCAGGGTTAAATGCATTTGCCATTAATTTTGCTGCAAGAATTTCGCAGCTATTTCTTTCTTTTCCCATTTCATCCATTTGTGTCGTTTATTCAGAAACTATATTTAAGTCGTATGCGTGAAATGTGCTACATCAATTGGGGAACGAAGCTTCTAGTATAATAAAATTCGTGCGTTCCTGTCATCGTGGTCATTCACCCCAAACCCTCAGAACCAATTAGTTTTAATAAAACTTACAAGAGTGAAACTAATGCAAAGTTTATATAGTCTTTAGAAGGTGAAGCAGAGGCAAGGCAGATGTATGCGAAGAAATGGAAGTGAAAAACTGCAAAAAACATACAATCACGTATTTTATTTCGAATGGCATCTACAAGATTATATTTATACATTCCCTCTATAAGACATGTAACGTTATATTATTACCCCGCCTATTACGCCTATATCATAATAAAACAAAGATCTAGTAACGCGAAAATCAATTGTGGCAGCAGGATTGCGTTAATCTGCTTAGCTGTCATCGTGTGTCGCCATCTATCATCTGTAAAAAGAAAATGATTTTTTCTTGACAACCCTCTTAAACGCTTAGTCTGCTCAGTGTTCTATAAGTGGTTCATTTTGTAGTTTTCTTTCCATCTTTCAATTGAGGGAATTCAGCCATTTCTTCATTCCTCCGTTCTTTTAGTTTCTTTCTTGTCTTTTGTTCCTTCCATTCTTCCTTTATTTACTATTCTTTTATCTTTGTCTTTTCCTTTTTCTTTGCTTGTCTTGCTTTCTTTCTTCTCTACATTTTCTCTTTCTTTTTCCTTCTTTTTTTCTTTTTTCCTCCATTTGGGGCTTCTTTGTGCTCTGTGCTCTCCTTCTTCCGTCCACTAATCATTCAGTTACCAAATAATTTGGTCACTTTTTGTTTGGCCTGCTTATTAATCTCTATAACATTTGTTTGCTTTCTTGCCTGCTTGCTTGTTTATTAACTTGCTTGTTTGTTTGTTTGTCTTTTGTTTGTTCGTTCGTTCGTTAACTCGACCGCTCGTTCATTAATCTGTCGTAAAGTTTCTTTTTATTGTTTTTTACATAAAACAATACCTGTTTTACCTGTTTTTTTTACAGGTATATACATATAGCTGTGGTTAAGGACTGGAACTAATGTCAGTAGACGCGTCTGCGTGTGTGTGTGTGGGGGGGGGGGGAATTCTAGGCTCAAATTGTAACTGACTCACAATTTTTCAGGTCAAGATCACAAGATCAAAAAATGTCACGATAATTTTTGCCCCTAGTTAACTTCAATCAGGGCTTGGGTCGGCTTCTCTACTGCGAGTTCTCATTCTAGTTTTCATATGGCTTTTTACTGCAAGCGTCAAATACCGTAGGATTCTTGAAAAACTAACTTATATTCTATTAAACACAGTGGAACTCGTTAATTTGGCGACTAGGTGACACTCTGTCCCTATAACAACAGTCTGGCAAGGCATGCAAAACAGTCTGCGCTCGATCTTTCTCGGCTGCTCTGTTCTCTGCCAGAAAGCCGATTGAAAGCCGGCGCGCCTATTCGCAGCCGTAGCGTCTCTTCATTCATGTGTTTGCCATAGCAGGGATTTAGACGCTTGGCTTGCGACAAACATTGACTGTGAGCATGGTTACACAACCTTCAGGGATACGTTGTATGAAGCCATGCGCCTAATAAGCCTAAACGTAGTTTTGTGTCGCACGTGTTAATGCGATAGAGTTTCCCTGCAAATCATTGGTAGCAATTGTTATTTGCCAGTATAATGTGCAATTAGTGAACACAGTGATTGTTTGTATAATGTATAAATAGTGATCGTGAAGCCAATTGCAGCTAACAATGGCGACCATAATTATAACCAAACCAGAGGAGGATAATATGCAGTCTTACGTACTAGGTGAGCAATGCGGTTGCTGTTTTTAACACAGTCATCTTATTATTTTTCGAACGCCAATAAGTTTTCAAATCATCTAATTCGATGTCTCATTTTTTCTTTCAATTCTATTTCTTCCTCATATTTGTTTTGATTTCTGCTGCTGCATAAATTATTTTTCTGTTGTGGTGCCACTTGTGGTGTTGTGGTTTATGGCTGATTCACAGATCTTTTCTAACAAGCGCATCAGTGATACAAAACGAGCCATCGGTTATATCTCTACCACTACCTCCTGGTAGTAATGAAGAAGACATACTTGCAGAAAAATTAGCACTGGTATGCGAGGCTAAAACATGATGAAAAAAGCAAACGGGGAAATTTTACTTTAATGGTAATTCAGTTACATATACGGTTAAAGTGCAGCCTACGTTATCCCAGAAAACCTACAGTTTTTCTCTCACTTTTCTAGAAACATCCATGTTTTATTGGTTTGGCTCATCAACGTGACTCGCAAGATTCAGTTGTTAGATTCACTAAATAACCTGACAACCCAAGACGTCTAGCGCAGGACGGCCTAATACCAGCGGCCTATTGAACTGAAACTCACCGAGCATGTTATATTTGTCAACTGCAAAAGACAGCAAAAACCCAAACCAATATGCCTTAACCTAACCCACTGTTTATACATTATTTAATCTACTCGCAAACGTTGTTAAAATTTGCTCTGAAATTCCACAGCTTGTTAAATCTCGCAAAATTCATCTAATGTACTATACTATGATTACGAACATCACTCTTACTTAGCAAATAGCAAAAATAAATGAAATATTCATTGAGAATTTAACGTACTCTTACATTGTTACATTTGAACTACAACCCTCTAAGATCTGACATCGTCCATTCCAAACTGGAAACCAGTGAGCTCAGCTAGCACTATATAGTATCATTTTTTAGTTCTTCTTAGACAGGTATTTTAAGGCAATAATTACAGTTAACACAGCTGGCCAAACAGAAGCTACGAAAGTTTATGTTCAAGTAACTTTAAACTGGCCTATTAATTTGTCACTCAGTATACCTGAATACAGAGAACAATACTTTCTTAGTAGGTAATAGGTTAATCATTAGGGGGACGATACGCCTACATTGCAAAATGTGTGTCTGTCTTTGTTCTTCATACTGCATTCGATGTAGAACACGCCTGGGATGTGTAATGTATAAGCTGTCCCTTTCTGATTTTTTCAATCCTAACTACAGAGTCGCCTAGAAATAAACGTTCCCCTAAACTGACTCGTAGCCCTTCATTCTTGTAGCGGCATTCGTAAAAGGAACACACATGATTTCGTAGCTCGGCTTCTCCTCCTATAAATTTCCCTCCAAAGCGCCGATAGGGCGTTTTTCTACACAGTGTTCCCCTAGGCACAAGATAGAAAGCGTCCTAGCTGAGCTTGGGGGGAAATTTATAGCCCTTAGGAAAGAGGAAAAACGGTGATGGGAGTTTCTTACAAACGTCTCTACCAGGATAATGGGTTACGAGTTAATTTGGTGGAACATTTTTTCTGGTCCCTGTATAACTCAAGTTAACGAAATTATGATATTGTCAATCTTTGTTGCTCCATACATACATTGGTACGTATCACGTCAAGGCAAAGATTCACTCGTTGTCTTGTTCATAAGCTTCTTCAAGTGAGACGCATCAGCTGCATAAACGATGCTAAGACGCTGTTAGCTTCCCCCGTGGGACAATGTAGATGTCATAAAACTTGACATTTTGTGCATAGTGACGACAGAAGCGCCTACGTGCGTAGCAGGACGGTTTATAACCTAACTAAACTCATGATTTACTAATGTACATTGCTTAAGTATGGATGCTATGAAACAGACCTGCAAAAGTTTGCTGCAGACGTTGAAAGTTCTATACTGTTATAGGCCTATACTTGTTGGATTGTAATACATACATACATATTCGATCCATACATACATATTGAACTGTTACCGCATTGCTTTGTCATTTCGTATTGCTGTTAGAGAGAAAAATAAACAGGCATCTCGTTTCTGTAGCTGGAAAAGCAGAAGGCCTACGTTCAAATCTCAGTGGAAGTATAAAACTTTTTACAACTTTCTTATGTGGTATTACTTTCGTGCATTTATTGGATTCGCCAAATGTGATGCATTTTAGTGAGTATCAAGGATCTCTTGACTTTAGGGTTTTAGGATGCGTAAAATTGTACTGCAAGTACATACTGCTGCTTCTCAAAAGAGAATCCGTAAATAATTATCCAAGCTTCCAATTGAGCAGAAGCTAATGAATAAGATTTAAGATTTTGTTATTATTAATAACTGATTATTATTATTAAAGTAAACAGGTGATTATTACGATTTTTTATAAAGTTCCGCACTCTCTACAAACTAGGACTGAAGCAGGCAACTACCAGCCAATATAAAATTTTCTATATCGAAGCAAAATCGAAGCAGCTAACAAAGCTACTTTCTACACAATTCGATCAATGCGGCTTAATTTTAAGTTAAATGTTGTAGACCAAAGCGTACAGCTGAATTTTAAGTTAATTGTTTCTCTGTCATCATCATCATCATCATCATCATCATCATCATCATCATAATCACTCTCATCATCATTAGTGAAAAAAGAGGTGATGAATAACATAGTATCTTATTGTTCATAATTGTTCCTATGATACAAAACTGCAGAGTCGTCCAGAAAAAACGTTACTCCAAATTAACTTGTAAGGTACCATCCTGGTAGAGGCGTTTGTATAAGAGAGAAATTTACTGCTCTTTAGAAAAAGAAGTTGTGTTACGCGATAATCTGTTGCAAATGCCTTTACTGGTGTTAAGGGCTGCAAATTAATTTGGGGGGACGTTTTTTCTGGTCTGGACGACCCTGTATAAAAACTATATCGGTAGGTCAAAATCATGCTTCACTGAACTTCTAGTGATTGCACTTAGTAAATCATTAATTTCAATACTTGTTGATAAGCAGAAGTTGTGGGGCTCCGTCCATTTTGGATAGCAGGATACAGACCCGGGGAAACCCCAAGTGACATTATGCATGTTCGAGAAACCATTGCTTTGAGTGTTGCTTCCACTTGTGAGGAAATGACAAACTCGCGGTGTGTCGTAATGGAATTTCTGCATGGTTGCCAGTGAGAATCCACTCATAAATCACTAGTTTATTGCTTTATTCCCGAGGTGTTGATGCTGAGATAAGGTCTTTAAAAGCGTCACACTCTGATTTTTTTCCCAACTTAGCTTCAATCTTCACGTCACAGGCATGTAATATTCTCGACTTGTAATATTCTCAATCGTGGACGAAAATATATAGTGACTAAACAAAATTTATTATGCCCTATAATTCAAAATTAGAATTTAATTACTGCACAAACCAGTCATTATCAAGTAAAATATGAAGGTAAAAATTATGAAGTTTTAACATGACAGTGTCACTTGCATAAAAACAGTACTAGTCTAAACCTGCCTACTACTATTAGTATGAATTTGCCAATAATTCATACTAATCTGTGCCCGTCTATCTATCTCTTTACTTATATTCTGCCCCGCGCTGTCTAAATAACTAATTGTTGTTGCCGTTGCCGTTGGCCGTGGCCGTGGTCGTGGTGGTGGTGGTGGTGGTGGTGGTGGTGGTGGTGGTGGTGGTGGTGGTGGTGAAGGTCGTCGTCGCCGTCATCGCCATCGCGGTCGTTGCTGTTGCCGCTGTTGTTACCGCAGTTGTTGTTGTTGTCGTCGTTGCTGTTGCTGTTACCGTTGTTGTTGATGCTGTTGTTGTTGTTGCTGCTGCTGCTATTGTTGTTTATGTTGTTATTATTATAAATAAAGTTAATTTAATGTGACAATATAAGTTAAGATAAACTCATTCTGTGCATGTGTAAGCCTTAATAAAAACGCACTTTGGTCTGTAATAATGTCGTGTCTTCGTGTCTTCGATCCGCCTTAATTAGAAGTTTACATTAAACTGTAGATCTATGCTGTCTGAGTGGCCTGCAAATACTTGTGCCTTACATCAGACCAGAGATGAAGTTGGCCAGTCATCAGTGACAAAATGTCGACGAGACGATGAAGCTTAGGCGACAGTAAAGTGCGCGTAGAAGAAGTAAAAAAACCATTAAAAGTATGTTATAACTATGCGTTTAAACAACCACTCTTAACTTGCGAACACATTTTATACCACACTCCTCTTTCTCCACTTTCCAAGTACCCGGGCTCCATTAAGTTATGGAGAACCATCAGGCATTACAGAGCAGGGGTTGATATATAAGCTACTCAGATACATTTACCAAAGTATAAAAATCACTTACTGTTGGTTATCTGAGAACTTATCTCTGTTGATGAATGCGGATATCATGGCGGTGAAGAGAGCTAATACTGTATGCTTATAATATATATGTTTATTCTGAAGTGGCAAAAGTGGTTTTTATTGCTGCTTTTGCTTATATGCTTTTATTAAAAATCAATTGGAACAAAAAATAAACGTGTTTCTGAAAAAAATTATGTAAGTTTTAATTGTCAACGAGTAAACTGCATGAATGAATAAATGGATGAATGAATGGATGAATGGATGGATGAGGGAACGACCGACCGAACGAATGAATGATTGAATGGATGGATGAGGGAACGAACGACCGAACGAATGAATGAACAAACGAACGAGTAAACAAAATACAGAAAAATGTGGCTTTCTTTTGGGTACGTTTTGCTTTCTGCCTAAATGTGATTTTCTCTATAGCAATTAGAACTTACACCTTCTCGTTCTCGCGTTACACACAGTCAAATTATTACAGTTAAAATCCTCATCATCAACTGCAAGAGAATCAGTGACGACTTAGCGGATTACACATATGATGTGGGTGCATAAGGACTGTTCTTACTGGCAATGATCACACTTGACATATGCAATGCACACTGGTGCACAGATATGTGCGTTTTACGCGCATGTTTTACACTAACAATAAAGAACGGTAAAACACTTTCGATAAATAAAACTTAAAAAATTCAGCTTGAAATTTTGTGTCACTTACCACATACAGAGGTTGCGTTACTTAGCGGTAACTCTATGTAAAATTAAATTTAAGATCCCGCGATGACCGTTAGGCGAAGCCATTCGAGTTAAAACAAATAAATAATGAATAAATAATGGATTTTATTAAAAAGTCACACCACAGCAGCAATAACTGAATGCAAAATGCGAATGCAGAGGTTATAAAAAGGCGATTAAGCAATAAGACATAAAATTATAAAAGAAACATTGCTATCACGAAAAAAATGAGAAAAATAACATCACGAAGTCAGTAAAGCAGCGCAACAAAAACCATTTTTTGCAAAATATGATGAATTGTAGTTTGCTAATTTAAATTTTCAAGTTTGCACCGAAAATTAGTTTGTGTGTATCTCATTAGTAATTTACAAGGTAACGGTTTGTAGATTAGGGCTGATTGTAAATGCACATCAATTTGCATTAAGCTTAATTTTTTAAATGAGGACTACTTCGTTGTGTTGCATGAGCCAAGGGACAAATGGTTGGCGAAGAGTATCCTACGAGACTAACGAGGCTGAAAAATTAATGGACCTAAAATCGTTTTATAATTTCGTTATGACGCTGGGGGAAAGAATGTGCTATTAAATTGACTGTTGACTTTGTTGAGGACTGTAGAAAATGACAGAACGTGTCACCTCCATATCTTACAATTAAAAAGTGTTTTGGTATGTTTTGGCCAACCGTATTGCTACATTTCAAATACAGTCGTTGGTTTGCTGTAAAAGTCAGCAGACAATTTCCACGCGAAGTACTCAACAAGCGGCGTCCTGTTATTTATTTAAAAGATCTCCGGCTGAGCAAAAAAATGCAAAAACCGTATAGATTTAGTAACGAGATTGAGAAATGAATAATCGATAAAAAGCAAAACCCCGAGATGCTCTGTAATGCGAACCATTATGGAAAATGATATGAGGCTTAAGATTAGCTTAAGCTATTTCAAATTACATGTTATGCTTTGTTGCTCTCCGTTCAAGCCGGCTGGCACTCCAATGAGCATTTTACGCTTAATACGTCGAGAATTAGTTTTTCAGTATTAATACGTTAGACACCTCAGGAAATGTGTTGAACTAACTGGGATAAGAACTGGTCATAAATCAGGCAGTCGTCTGTCACATTTAACAAACATGGCACTGGCTCCTTGGACACGGGAGCAGAACGCTTTCATTATTAACACGAAAATATAAAACAATAATATGCACTTTAAATGTTTTCACTGTAACTAATCTTCAGGCTTGTAAAGTTAAATTAAGACTGGTGATTTATCTGATTAATGCTGTCTATTTTACGCCCGTTAGTTTAATTATATGGCTTCATTACAGTTTTACTACCATCATATAATCTTGAAACATTTTGCTAAAAACGTCGTGCTTGTACATGCTTGTAATATATAGTTTGGCAATAATGATTATTTTGCGTTGCTGTACTTTTCTTATTGTCGCCGAGCAATTAGCTATCAATATGCTGCTTTCTCTTCAACTCTTAAGTCAATAATAAGCTTTTAATAACAATGAAATGTAAAAGCTGTTAATGTACCGTTGATCTTTGCTATACAGACTTGCCAGTTTGAGAATTTCTAAAATTTAATGTCTTTGTTATTAAAATGCACTACAAGTCTACAACAAAAAAAATCAACATTTTCCTTACAAACAAAGTAGATTTTCCGCTTCTTTTCTTTTTCTCTCTTCCCACTCCCTTGTTGCGGTTGGCCAAAACGCTTTTTAACTGTTAGATATGGAAATGATACGTTCAGTCATTTTTTGCAAAATTTAAGTCTTTTCCCCAGATCACAACAAATTAAAAAACTTTTAGGCCATTAATCTTTCAGCCTGTTAGTCCAGTAGGATTATGTTATTATTATTACTGGTCGCCAACAACTTGTCCCTTAGTTCATGAATCGTTTTTTATTCTTTTTTTTAATTATGGCTCATGATTGTAGAAATTATTATTATTATTGTTGTTGTTGTTGTTATTGTTGTTATTATTATTATTATTATTATTATTTATTATTATTATTATTATTATTATTATTATTATTATTATTATTACTATTATTATTATTATTAAACCACAAATACAAAACCATGCACCACCATTTGCTGACTAACATTGGATAACATTATACACCCTTTTTATAATAGTGTTACCCTATATATACATTTATATACATAACCAAATTAAACTCAGCCGTGCTGTACACTATTCAATACAGGCTGACAATAGCCTGATTTAGGCTTCTAACCTACTGCAAAAACACATTTATGAGCATCTATAGCAATGCCTAGTGCTTTTTTCATTCGTCATACAAAAGATATGTACATTACTGTCACTGTGACAATTCTGAGTTACTTTGTAATAGAGTAAGAAAGTTTGTGCTTGCACGAGCCTTGTTATCTTGATCCTATTATTGACAACAACACAGTGTTTTTTATTGACCACACACACACACGCACACGCACACGCACACACACACACACACACGCACACACGCACACATATATATATATATGATGTGATGTGATGTGATGTGATGTGATGTGATGTGATGTGATGTGATGTGATATGATATGATATGATATGATATGATATGATATGATATGATATGATATGATATGATATGATATGATATGATATGATATGATATGATATGATATGATATGATATGATATGATATGATATGATATAAGATACGATACGATACGATACGATACGATACGATACGATACGATACGATACGATACGATACGATACGATACGATACGATACGATACGATACGATACGATACGATACGATATGATAAGGATAGAAAAGACGGTTTAGAGGAGAGTGCATTTTAGAAGCCCTTGTTACAGGCGATCGACGGCATAGTCCGCATTCTGAAATTGCGCAAACTTGACGAATAGTTTTGAAGTAGAAAGTTTTATATTTATAAAGCCATCGAACTAATGTTTATAGCAATCTAATGGAATATATTTCATATTACATGTTTTTCTCGTATCACATGCGCTGTGTTTAGGTTACGTAGTTTCTTACAGCTTTTTACAAGCCAAATTACCCTCTTATCAGAATGGGACGCCGCACGACCATCGATTGAAAATTCGTTATTATATAAGTTTAATTTAGAAATCTCTGGCTGGTAATATTTGGTTAGAGATGTTTAATCTGTAGTTCAAGCGTTCGGTTACAAACACTCGCCTTTTCAACAATTTACTGTATGACCGCGCGCATTTTGCAAAATTGGATTCTGTTGACTGCATGTTCCAGAGCATCACAGCGCCTCTTAAGTGGATATGCCAGCTTGCTGCCAGATCGCTTTAAGTTATTGCTCTGTGCAAGTCTTTGACGACTTTCCCCGCTTTAAGGGATTCAAATGGCAAATCCGTAAAGCATTTTGATGTCAGTAAGTTTCTTACAATAAGTACATGCAAAATAGACGTTATGAGAGCACGAAATCAGATGAAGTTTGCTGTATCGGAGAAACGAATTCAATCCAATAAAGAATCACAAGATTCACAATACTGCAACTGAAATTTCTCCAAACAGGAAAATATTTGAGCTAGTTATCAGATCAAATCTTTACATATGTGTCTACCACTTGTCCGCAGTTTCGTTTTCATTAATTTTCAGCGACTGTCACGGGTAGTGCCATTTTCAAAAGCAATACCAATTTTGATGTCACGTTGTTTTATTTCTTTATAGACAGTCATCGTCGTCATCTTTAAAAGTTTAGAGAATTTGTAGCAGAATCAGGTGTTGACTTGTGCTGGATTTCTTTTTTTGTCGTGGTTCTGGTCCTGTCGTTACTGCTCAGTTAATAGCACAGAATTTTTGATGGAATTTTATAATCCACTAACCAATTCAGAGACCGCATTAGCCTTGCAGAGTACATTGTAGAGTAGACGTTTTACACACATTCCTAATTAAAGTAGTAACAATGCAGTGCTATTTGACCTTATCTAAGTACACTACGCCAAACGTTTTGTGTCATTCATCATAAGTTTTGTGATGTTGACAACAACAAGCCCCTTGGTCAAATATGATTAAGCCCCAAGCTTTCGTAACTGCCTTGAACAGTTTATTTTAAAAAACTAAGACAAATGTCTGGTCGAAACTTCTTGTTTTTTGTTGTTTCTGTTGTTCTTTTAATAAAGCTTCCACGATTCCGTTATTATTTTCGAAATATATAAAATTTATTAAGCTGCTCTGTAGCGTTGACATCAAACTTCCTGACACAAAGGGATGCCAAGTTTGCTTGGATTTCGGACTTTTGTTGACAACATATTGCGCAGGTAGGCAGAACAAAAATTTAATTGACACTCTCAGTCGATGTGAATGGACGTGCTTTCTCATTTATGCTTTAGTTGTTTTCTACACTACCAACTTCTCAGAGCTGTATTTGTAGCTTGCCCTCTTTATACAGCAGCTAATTTGATCACAATGTTTGAGTGTTGGATGCCTGTGTCTTTATACAGAGTTATGTAAATAGGGCGGACGTTGCCAACTTGTACTGATTTGAAGACGTGAATTAGAATAAGGTCGATGTCGGATTACATTGAGTTCTAAATTGCTCAGCGGTATTACATACTTAACCAAATTAAACTCAGCCTTGCTGTACACTATTCAATACAGGCTGACAAAAGCCTGACTTAGGCTTCTTACCTACTGCAAAAACACATTTATGAGCATCTATAGCAATGCCTAGTGCTTTTCTCATTCTTCATACAAAAGATATGTACATTATTGTTACTGTGACAATTCTGAGGTACGTTGTAATAGAGTAAGAAAGTTTTTGCATGTGCTCTGTTATCTTGATACTATTGACAATAACACTGTATTTATTTCCTGTAATCTTACATCATCATCGTCGTCGTCGTCGGCATCATCATCATCATCATCATCGTTATCATCATAATCATCATCATCAGCAGCAGCAGCAGTAGTAACAATAACAACAACCAAGGACAACAATAAAAATATTATTATCATCTTCATCATAACATCATCGCCATCGTCGTCATTGTCATCTTCTGCATGAAAGCAGTTATTCTAGCCAAAAACATTTCAGCAATCTGTCTAGGGACTCTAAGTTATCTCATCATATAGCAAGTAAAACGAATTTACAGCGCTTTAAAACCACCAACAGCAACAACAATCTTGAAATGATGGAAATTGAGTGGTTCGATACGGTAACTACATATAAGATCGCGGTAACACCGCTATTATTACAACTGTCAGACACCAATTGCGTGTATTTCTATACTCTTGTTGTTAAAACTATATTATATATATATATATATATATATATATGTATATATATATATATATATGCCTTATATGCATAACAGAGGTCAAATTTCTTTCAAAGTAAAATGTTTGAAAATAGACACAGATGAACTGACACTTTCAAGAATTTTCTCAGTTCGCTGCTTTATTGGTAGACTTGTCATGCATGCATGCCACTTTCTTCAAAACACTTCAGCTAATGATCAATGTATACTGTCATCAGCATTTAAAATGTTTATGCAAACAATCATTCTTGTTTCAAATTGATGAAAGATTTTTGGTTTTGATAACATTTCCTCTTAAGGAGTTCAATCGCAGGACCACAGGAACCCAATGGTAGTCAGATCGCAATGTTCCACTCAAAAGGATCTCAAACTTCTGGCGGTGAAATCTTGCAATGAAAAGTCCATAATATAACTCGTCATAATAATTAACGGTGACCTACCAAAGTTTGAATAGTACCGAAATAATTTTCAAAGACTGTTTTTATTTGTGCCAAAACTTGTTGGGACTGGAAAAGAGTTTTATAAGAAAATAAACATAATGATAGAAAGGCAATTTGTTATAAAGATAGGGTCATTATCGTATTCGCATTACAAAATAATAACAGGCACTTCTACAGTTTCGAATGTTGCACTGCGGAGATTGAGAAAGATTTTTTCTGGTGATTGACCAGTGCTATGGTACTTGCCCTGATTCAGAAGTTGATGCAAAGGGGCTTTTAGTGAAATTCGATTTGAAATGATGTATCGCCCAAATCGGACTTGCTGTCAAAGCTCACATCTAAAATCTTGTTAAACAAATCGGCATATTCCTATAATTTATAATTTACAGAAAATCTATTAAAATTGGTTCAATCGGAGGGATAATGTTTATTCTATTGTCTAACAGAGCGTACCTTAAAGCACAATGCTTATTTTACTCAATATGGTTCACTAGTAATAAGTGCCATGTGAGCCTAAGACATTTAGAAAAGCCTATTGTACTCACTAAAGTAGCTTGCGCTCTTAGTAATACTTGTCACAGAACTTGTAATACGCAACCGCAAGGTATTGGTTTAAATTTTTAGTTTGACATTAATAAGTTCCCAATATACTGTTTCGACAATGCTTAAAATGTTTTGTGATCCATATTTTTGTACCGAAGAGTTCAAGAAACCGCATAAAGCAAGTCGCTTTCGTGAAGGACATCGTGCTGCTATTAGCGTGACAAAAGAATTCATTTAATCGGCCACTCGTCTACAACGTACAGTTTTTCTTCAATTTAATGCACAATTTGTTCAATCAATCAGACTTTTCGATTTCAATTATTATTCATCGCTTCGACAAATGTGAGAACGTGAAAAATGAAACTGGCTAGCCCGTTACGCGTTGCTTGAAAGGGAAAAATACGTCACAAATTCACAACGGAAAACACTTTTCTCAAACCATTAACGCGTAGTTTACGTTTAATGTTAATACCGTACGTTAAATAATAACGTCACTAACACTTTTCATCTTAACATTTATTTCACTAAACTACCTACCATTGGTACAACCATAATTATTTAAGAAGGCTGCTTTATTAACATGGTGGTAATAAAGCTTGAGCTGCTTGACATTTTTACACAAGATACATCTTCGGTGCCTCAGAGAAAGCTGTACTACAAGCAAGAGGTCCCGGGTTCAGTTCCTAGTTATGAACAATTTCAGTTTTTTACCCTACTTTTTCATGTCCACAGCACGGCGTATTTTTCTCGGCGTGGAACAATAATATCGTAACGAAACCGAGATGGTGCTGATACGCATCGAAATCGAAGTAATAAGAAAAATTAAAACGAATTTAAAAAAACTGCCAGGAATCTAGCTCGTGTTCTACATCCTGATTGACAAGAATGGAACAGGTGCTGAAATGTTGAAAACACCCGTCCACCTACCCACTGCACCGACAAGGCCATTCATATCGCGGTTTTATACCTGGTATGCAATTCTGATATGCAATGGCTTCGTAATGGATTGAACCATCACAATGTGGAGGTTGGGTGAAAATAAATGGTATTTTGCCATTGAAACAATGTATATTTTTCATCAATCGAATTAAATGTTTTGCAACAATCAAATGTATAGCTGTTACAAGGAAAAATCTTTTTAGAAAAGGTAGGTGCCAGTGTTACATTACACAGATTTAAATCTAACTTTAACCAATTATTTAACCAGAAAATAATATTTAGAAACTAATGTAACAGTTAGCAGATTCCAAAACGAATAAATTAATTAATTATATTAATTGAATACTAGATAATCGGATTTTGATGGAAAATACCTCAATATTTAAATATTTGATACCAAAAGAAAAGGAAAAAATGACAGTATGTAACAGAACCAGTTTCGAACCAGGGTCCTTTAGATCATTGTGCTCATAGCAGGGCAAAATCATTCTCTTGTATTTTTAATGTAGACTTGGGCTACTTCTGTTCAAAATTAAATATTATGCTAGACCTATATTTTAAAAACAAAATTATCGCACAAAATAATTACCATTTGTTTTCAGACTAAGATGTAAATTAAAAGACAGATGTCTTTGAAAGTATGTGCAAAAAAATATCAGAAGTAGTTTTACCTTTAGGTGTAACGTGTAATCAGTCAATACGTTCAATTCTAAATTATAAGAGCGTGCAACTATAAAATTTTGAAATGTTCTTAGAATTGCAATGTACGATGACTGAAAAGTTTGTATGTGAGTTTAGCTTCAGGCTTAGCCCTAAGTTAAAATCTTTTCACGCCATCTGTTTCTTGGCAGCCTTAGGTTTCCGACTGGCTACCAAGCCACCAGAGCTAGTTACTATATCATATTTAAAATATAGAATAGCTGTTATAGCATTGTAAAAAGCTGCTGTTGAAATGGCTGTAATATTTTCTAGACCCTCGGCGATTGTAAAGAAGAACCTTTGTCTTTTTATTAGAAAGTAATGCACAGTATGGGAGAGTGGGGAGTCACTAAGCAATATTGCTCACTATACACATTGCAACAGCTTATTTTCCTTGTGACCAAATCGTTGCCCTAATTGATCTTGTATCGATTCTGATATAAAAATAGTGTGGCGTGCGCGAGGTTCTGAGCCATGAAAAGTTTTTACTGAACCGGGAATTACGCGCCATTCTAAAACATAGCAAACTTGCGGTTACTAATGAGCTTGATTATTTATAATCTTAGTTCCAAGATTAATGGTTAAGGATGGAATTAAATTGAAACCAAACTAGACAAAAAATGAGAAGATGTGAAGTCGGGAATATGCCTGGAATTAAACTAGAAACATTTGTAATCAGTCTCGACCTTCTCACGTTTCTTTCCTTTAGGTAAAGTTTGCTCTCAAAATTTAATAATTGTGGATTTATTCCATCACTAATGAGTTTAACGTATCACTAAATGATAATCATATTTAAAGTTATTAAGCATGCAATATTCAGGTTTGTGTTTACTTGAGCCTTGCTCAAATAATGAAAGCGAATTATCCTGGTACAATAACGTATTGTATTATATTGTGTTTTTAATATTTTAGTCTGCTTTTACTTTTTACTCTACCGTGCTTGGAACAAAATTATATGAATGTAAAACTGCTGTCAACAAAAGTCACTTTTTACTAAAAAGCTAGGTGCGATACAAACGTCTTATATCTAAAGCGTCTGGTAATCTTTTTCCAGGTTTTAGGATATTATTTCGAAGCGTCAGGAAAATCACTTCCAAGAACTAGGAAACCATTTCCAAGTGTAAAGAAATCTGTTTCAAGGCATCAACAATTTTCTCAAACGTCAGGAAATCTTTTCCAATAATGATTTCCTGACACTTGGAAATGATTCCGCGGCGCTTGGAAAAATAATTCCAGACGCTTGGAAATGATTTTCTGAAATTCTGACGCTATAAAAAGATTTTCTAGCGCTTCAAAAATATTTTCGTGTGCTTGGAGAAAGATTTCAACTCGCGTGGAAATGTTCACTGACTCTTGAAGGTAAAGAGAACTTCAGACGCTTAGAAACAAGCAGTTTGTATCGTTGTTGGCAAGTGGCAACGCTACCTTCTATCCCACAGGGACGTCTACTGTTGACATTACGCCAATTTCGATGCCGACAACAATATTGTTAATTTACAAATAACTATATTACATCGATTGACGCCACTATTGTAGAGAAGCTCCGTTAGTATTAGCCATAAACAAAACTCTTTATGTGTAGTTAAGCATCAAACAGTTCAGTCTGCCGGGAATAATTTGCTTGCGTTATTAAATTTATCTCACTTTGATAGCTGTCTGCGCGCTATTGCTAACTTCGTTACTCCTAACATGTTGTCAAATTGTGATTGATTAACTGTCATTGTTGCTGGACTGCGAACGAAGCCGCTTTACGCTGAATAAATTATTAATTAAACGGAAACCGTGGAACGTAGTTTACTGAACGTGAAGCACAACTACAAACAAATGTACTTAAAAATCACAAAAAACTCTACTTACATAACGCTTAACAAAGTTTGTCTTGAAATTTGATACCACTTACATACTGCCTTTTTGCATACAGGACTTTCGTCGGCAGTAACGCTGTATAAAACTTGTACATTTAAAATCCCGTGATGACGTTAGACGCGGTCATTTTGACGCTAAGTCATTTTAAACAAGTTTAGATAACACCGAGTAAAGTTTGAAAAAAATAATCAGAGCATTCGTAGCACACACGTCACTAACTAAGTGAAATTTTTAAATTACTGTATCTTGTCAATAAGATTAAAAATGCGTTTTTTTGGTTAGGGAATGGTACACCCTGGAGATGACGGTATTTTACCAATTGGTGAAAACATTTTAAATAATTAATATTTTTCTTTTCTAGTTATATAAGTCTTTCAAGCAGGTAATCGAAATGCTAAGAATATAACTTTGCATGGAAAGTTTTTTTGGGACATAGTTAAATATTTACTTTTCTTCCCTTGATTTGGTTGTACGTATATGACGTCACTTAATGGCGGGGTCGGAACAGTATTGCGGGAGATTTAAAATGAAAACAAACAAAAAATATTTTCAACGCGAGTACGATATACGCATAAAATTGCTATAAAATAATATAATTTTTCTGAAACCTACTTCAGGTACCCCTTTTCCTGTCTTTTAAGTGGTTCTAAACCAAAAGTAAACCCAACACTTTCAAATAAAAATGCAAATCAATACAAAAGCAATCACGATTTTTCGCTCTATGCATAAATCTGGGAGCTTATTAATTTGTTATGAGAGTCACAATACACAATGAGAGTCACATCTTGTTGCTGTTACTTTATAGTAAATTGACAAACTATGTTATGTTGGAGTTGGTTAAACACATTGGCCATGTTATATATCTGTTATATATCATGTCTGTTATATTGATGCTCATAAAAAAAACTTTAGTACATTATTCGAGTTAAGGTAGTGTAGCAAAAGGTGGTTCAGTCTTAGTGATGCTACAGCACATACCTATTCCTCGATGCAATTCAAAATCATAATCTTACTGATAGCTTTTATGCAAAATTACAGTTGATGTTACGCCACTTTGCGCACTATAATATGTATGACAGTAAAGCTATTACGTTAATCAGCCTACAGTACAGCCAGACTAATACAATGTTTCGTCACTATCATACTATGACACATTAAATCACTAATTCAATTTTTGGGAACAAAATTAGTTCATAAAATCGATTCAGGAGATCCGGCATTTTTCTCGAAAACTTGCACTGCATTTGAAATAAAAAAATTCAACAATTAAAAAACAAAGGAAAAAGAAAGAAAAAACACAACTTTTCAAGCTACCACTGTCAGAGCCGATTTACTTATAGGCCTAGGGTTTCAAAGCCTGTGGGACCTCCGAGCAATGTATTTAATATTTTAACACACGCTGTCATAATGACACTAGTCTCGAAAAGAGCCTTCATTCAGTAATATTCTTTGCCTTTCTATGAATCACGAACTTGTAGATGTTTCATCGTTTAACCTTTCATCGTTAACTGTTAAAGGTTAATATTACTGACGTAAAAAAGACTTTCTTTATTTCTAATGCTGATTAATAGGTTATATGACGCAGTATTGACATAATACGGATATTGATACAATAGCTGATAATGTATTAGCAGAATTAGCTGAAGATATGTGTAGCAAGTGAGAAATTTTTAATTTTCTGTAAGCTGTATGTATTGAGTAATGACAACTAAAGTGACAACTACACACTAGCTGTTACTATCACCTAGACGTGATCATCTTTTGTAACACTTCATTAAAATTCGTAAACTCAAGGACCTTAAGGAATATAAAAGTAAATTTACAATTTCATTTTTCTAGAAAGCATTAAGCAGTGATATTTTGTATCTTTTAGAGAAGGATTTGTTATTATAAAGAATTGTGAAAAGTGTTTAAATTTCTTTTAAACACTTCCATTGTTTTCTTGTCTTGAGAGGCGGGGCCCACAAGTTCAATAGCCTAGGGCCTCTCTTCATCTATATCCAGCCCTGACCACTGTAGTTTATTTTCAGGCAAAAGAGAAAAAAACAAAAAAATCACATGTACAAAATAATACAAATTTTTCTATGTGATTTTTTTTTGTTCTGAAGGCTGAAGATGAAGTACAGTGGCAGTTTGAAACGCTGTAATTTTTCTTTCTTGTTTCCTTGTGTCTTTATTGCCGGATTTTTCAATTCATTGTCTCTATTCTTATCTTAAAGGATTAATTTGTGTTACTTGTCACAGTTTATTTGCCAACAGTTACCTGCTCATTTCGTTTTCAAATAAACGAGATGCTATTCTCAAACAAGGAAATTGGAAGATCCTCCTGTACTTCTTGCACAAACTCTCTGTGGCTTCTGCGTTTTCAGCACAAACAAAACAGCAAATTTAACTTTCACCACCTTCAAGTTATTTTCATCTGTTTGCATATGAATGAAAGCAAACACGGAAAGTTCATATCGGGTACTGAGCTGCACTATTGATTTGTCCCAGTATATTCATTAACTCGGGTTCCGAGTTCTTAACATGGGAGGTTCATAAAGCCGAGTAATTTTCATAATTAAACGCACAAAGAAAATACTCCAGAATACTCAGGTATGAGTGACACTCCAGCATTCAGCTGTACGATTACCAAGTTGCCATGGATATGGATATTCTTTTATTAAAGATATCTTAGATGTGAACGCAAACAGCCGCGTTAACCCGGTACTCAGCCAATGTGTGGTCTCTATTTGTGCAATGCAAAGCATTAATATTTCGAAGTGAAACCCACCAGATTCTTAGTGATAGGTTCTATCTCTCAGTGTGTGTAAGTCAACGGATGTCCGCAATCAGAAACATTAATATTTCAAAGCCACTTAACTAGTTTCGCTCAATTTTCACAGCTCACTTACGCCACCTTGAGCAGATGTCGTTCCATCTAATGCAATTTCGCATTGTCGCGTTAAAGAAAGCTAATAAACTTTTACCACAGTTATTATTTCAATCAAATTCCGTCGTGTATTTTTAGTTAAGAAATTTACTGGATAGAAATTTTCGCACAGCAATTAGTTACAGTAGATTAGTGGTTATTTATTAATGCTGCTCCGGTGGAACTGTTTACGGCCACGTCGTAAAGAAGCAATGAAATTTACTCCTCTCCTGATCATCAGACGGAAGACGATAAAGAAGCAGCATTCCACGCACAACGTTAATTGTAAATCAGAAGCAAATGGCTGAAAGTGACAAGGCGAGCATTTAATCCAGCAACATGCCTGAAAGATAGTCTATAGTTATCGAGTTTCATGAATATATTGAGAAAAATGAGTGTTCGATAGCTTAATATATCAAAATTTGACCGTGTTTATAAGGCTGTACACCATTACCATTTGTCCCAAGCGCGTGGAAGAAACGATTCTAAAGTTCTAATTAAGCAAATAAGTCGACTTTCTGCCTGAAAGATAGTTATGTTATGGTTTCTGATATATTGAGAAATGAGTGTTCGATCTTAATATATCAAAATTTGACCTGTTTATAAGGCTGTACACTTCCATTTGTCCCGCGCTGGCGTTCTGTTTCTTATTAAATCAAACAATATTTCGACTTTCTGTTTGATTTGTTTGTTCTGTTCTGTTCTGTTCTGTTCTGTTCTGTTCTGTTCTGTTCTGTTCTGTTCTGTTCTGTTCTGTTCTGTTCTGTTCTGTTCTGTTCTGTTCTGTTCTGTTCTGTTCTGTTCTGTTCTGTTCTGTTCTGTTCTGTTCTGTTCTGTTCTGTTCTGTTCTGTTCTGTTCTGTTCTGTTCTGTTCTGTTCTGTTATGTTTTGTTTTGTTTTGCTCAGCTTTGCCCAGCTTCACTGTGCTCTGCTTTGCTCTATTCTGCCTTGTTTTATTGTGTCCTGCCCTGTCCTATCCTACCCTGTTCTATTTGAATGTGTCATCATGTTCCATTTTCTTTACCTTGTCATGCCTTTTTGTCGTCTTTTTTGCCTTCTCTTGTCACGTCTCGACTCATCTGATCTCATTCCTTCTTGTCTTGTCGTGTTGCCCTGTCGTCCTGTTGAACCTTACCTTATCTTGTCTTGTCTTGTCTTGTCTTGTCTTGTCTTGTCTTGTCTTGTCTTGTCTTGTCTTGTCTTGTCTTGTCTTGTCTTGTCTTGTCTTGTCTTGTCTTGTCCTGTCCTGTCCTGTCCTGTCCTGTCCTGTCCTGTCCTGTCCTGTCCTGTCCTGTCCTGTCCTGTCCTGTCCTGTCCTGTCCTGTCCTGTCCTGTCCTGTCCTGTCCTGTCCTGTCCGGTCCGGTCCGGTCCGGTCCGGTCCGGTCCGGTCCTGTCCTGTCCTGTCCTGTCCTGTCCTGTCCTGTCTTGTCTTGTCATGCCTTGCCTTGCCGCACATTGAATTTTTTGCCTTGTCTTGCCTTGTTTTAACTTGCCTTGCGATGTGTTATGTTTCGTTTTGTTTCATTATTTGTCCACACACATACACACACACACACACACACACACACACACACACACACACACACACACACACACACACACACACGCACGCAGACACACAGACACACAGACACACAGACACACAAGAAATTCTGTAATTTACGTCCACAAGATGTGAGACAACTCACATCGTGCACTAAATTTCAAGTCTGTACAATGAAAACCCATTGTGCGTTATGTATGTTTATCTCATACACGATTTTTTGTAAGCCAAACCATAAGTTCCAGCTACATTTGCCTCTTTTAGCGCAAGCAGAAAATCCCGCTGCTAAGATTTGAGTATAAATGAATTGTACAGAGTGGTTCATAACCTGTTCCTAGGAGGTACAAAGTGCAAAACCATTTATAATATGGAAGTATTGCTGAAACAATAGAAAAATGTATCATACCCTCAATATGCGTGAAGGGGAATATGTTAGTGTGAAGGTCGCATGTGTCTTGCTCAGCCTGCGACCTTAAGGGCGTGATGGAAGGTTCAGCTCGAGAAGTTTTGGATTTACTTTTTCGATTGAACTGAATGATTATAAATTCACCACGCCTAAGTGCCGCCAAACACGTTTGAGCTTGTCCTGAAAGACAGAGTGAAAGCCAGGAACATGCCATTGGTTGGTATTCACAAGACAAGCTTGTGAGACATCTGGAATATGTGTCAGACAGACATTGTCTTCAAGACTGCGAGCCGTGCAAGACGCGTGAGGCTTTTACACTATATTAAATGTTGAAAGCACAATAGATCTCTATTTTTTCAGCAATACTTAGATATAATAAATTGTTCTGCACCTTATTTTTTTACCCCCCCCCCCCAACCCTTAGCAAAAGATTGTAACACCCTTTAAATGAGAAGATCTGTTTACAGTACGTAAACATCGTGATCTAAATTGTTTAAAAGATAACATGGCACGCAAATTATTATGTTTGTTTTGGACTTTTTTCACAAAATCTAAAAATACAAATCATCGTGATTTTGCATTAGTAGTAATACAAGTCTTCTTTTTGACCTGCGGGCACTGTGTCTCTTCAGTCATTAACATGTAATGCAGTAATTTATTTCAAAGTGAACTTGAGGCATTGTTTCAGTTTGATCGATTCTAACACTCTTGGGTTTCTCTAACTTTGGCTAGCCTCGCTATCTGTCATTAACTAATCCAAGTTTACTCTTTCTCTGAAGAAAAATAGGCCACTTCTTTTTTTTTAGAAATATGCTTTTTTACTAATATTTCTACGTGAGACCTTTGAATAAATAAGTCTCGTGTCTCACTGTGGCGCATTTACAGGAAATTTAATTCACTTAAAATTACCATACAGAGAAATGATAGACTAACGATTTCTCTAAAATAGAGTAGACTAGACAAGTCTAAATGTGCTGGAAGGAGTTTTTCTCAAGTACTTTAACGTTTTACTTATATCACTTGAAAAAAACCTGCGTCGTTACAGAGCTCTGCAGTTCGCAATAAATTTTTTACAACGCAGAAACTTCAAAACCATGGTTTCTTACACAGCATCCATTCAATGTGCAAAGAGAGAATATGTCCTCAACATCTGTGAGACGACACGAAGCGATCTTCCTTTAATGATTTTATGAAATAGTCGTGCGCGTCAAGAAAAATGTTTCATAGATAAATTAAAGTGCAGCTTCCTGCTAACGTCACACCACTAGCGTGTAAGATTTGAATTGGCTTCAGCAAAGTGCTCACGTTCTACATTAAAGGCAGACATGACTAATGGGGCTGATTGAAATTAATTCAGGCGTTGATCAAGTAATTGGGTTTAGTCTCGTGCGTATGTCGATTATCAAGGCCATGCACTGATGACGCGGTCTGCAATTTCAAACCAGATCATAATAGCGATTTAGTTGATACACATATTGCATTAACATGTAGTTGCTTTTTTTTCTTTCAAGAGCTTTACAATTTTCTAAGTATGCTTAAAATCATAATATGGATTCGTAATACTGATGGATTCGTAATTCGGAAGCCACAATGGCTGCAAATAAGTGCAAACTTTATATAATGTGATATCAATTATCATAGCATATCATATTTTGCGTTTAATTGTCGTCGTACAAGTCCACCTTCTTCAGTCAAACGACCCTATCTTTATCTTACCACCATTAAATGAAATATCTTTCAAAATTACAGGTGTCTCAATAAAAAAATTTTTGCGTATAATAAAAGCAACATTGTCAGTAATTTGCCTCCCTTTAGTTTGTTTAATAACTGAATAAGTGCAATACATGTATCTGCCAATTGACCTCATCAGAGCACAAAATAAGGAAAACGTTGTTCCGTAAAACAGGTACGTCCTTCTGTCCTAATGGACTATTTCATTTTTACTCTTACAAAAGTGACAGGTAATATTGTAATTTTTTTAACCAAAGTAAATACGTGTTTAAACCAAAACAATGTTTACTGAAACTAAATCCTGAACCCCTTTATTTATAAAATGGGTCATTATAATTTCAGTTATTTCATGATTCTGTGGGTGGTGATTTTTATAAAAAACCAGATTGCCACTTCCGTTTCCTTCATTATTATAATAACTGCAAATCCACTTTAAAACGTATTGAAAACAAGGTGAAGACACGCACTATCTTTTCTGATAAGTGCATCAAACTTCTTCTTTTTGTACATAAAAATTACGGAGCTGTTGTTCTGTGCAGGTGAATTTACACAAAATGATTACCAATGATTAGAACTAAAACCCTCCATAGTAGTTCTAGTTGGCATCTTTAATAAATCCAGTTAAAGTTTGAACTAAATTTTGTCCGTCTGAATAAAACAACTTATTGTCCCTCTAATTATTCTTTGGCCAGTAGTGTTTACTAGTGCTATTCGCAAAACTATGAATAATTATACCATGTATCTTTGCATGGTCGGTTGGCGTTGATGTTCTTAAACAGACGGATATTTGCCCTTATCTAGTCATGACGATTAGACAAATCTATTCTGACATGTTTACAGGATGTCTCACTTAATCACATTTAGTTCTCTGGTGACTTATATGGCGTTCTGTTGGTTCCCGTAAAAATCTTTAGCTACGTAAACGCTAATAACTCACTCTGACAGGGTATAGATGTAAGAAGAAGTAGTGCTCTAAAAATATTGTAGTTTGGAGATACAGTAGCTTTTTGTCGTAATTATTGTGATGGTGACCATGCTGACATCCAATGTCTATCGCACATTTTTTGCGAAGCTTGCTAGCCTGTCCGTTAGTTCTACTAGTACACTGTATAGGTATGGCTTTATTGATGGACAGCATAGAGACATAATATCCGGGGCTAGATCCCCGTAACTTCCACTCGCGTTCTTTACGAATTATTCATTAAAGTGCAGATTTCATTGTCGTCTCATTCGCGTTTTAGTTTTCGAGTCTGGAAACGGGAAGCAAAAAGGCCTTCTTTTTACAGTGAAAAATTATAAAAGTTGCCCGCAAAAAATTGAGGATGAAAAGCATTTATGGCTTTTGTTTTACATCAAAAATTAATCACCTAAGTTGGACAGCTAAATCAAATTTCGAATTTTTTGGACGACAGATATTGACAGATAAAGTCGACAACGTCCTTGCTTTCATGACAAAATTAGTTGTTACAAGTCTGTGAAATAAGCATTCGCGTGTATCACAAAAGAAACAATGACCTATCAAATAAATAGTAGTTGTTCGTACTACATTTGAATAAATAAAATAGTTGGTTCATGACTTCACCTTCTCTAAGATCAAAAAAATCATCATGGCGTCCTGTCATAGCAAAAGTTAGTGAACTATAGCGCTGGAAAAACCAGAGGAAATCTGAGGACATTCCAGATCGAAATCAATTGATTATCCCTCATCACGTCTCTTCGCTGAATTCCGTTAATTTGCAATTTGTTAAATCTAGCGTGCTCCAGCTGATAGCCCATTGATTCAATCCCGCAAGTTTTTTCCTCAAACAAGTGAAAGCGCGGCAACGCATGAAGAAGCGTCAACGCGTCTATAACGCATTCAAGCGTCTTGCCTCCGCACATGAAAATGCGTCAAAGCAGCACACCCAATTGGCATGTTACTCACCCTGTCTGTATAAAATTTACAAGATTGTGTGTGCAACAATGGATTTATGTCTTGAAACCCGCGTTATCAGTCACTGATGAAATTTTCTAAACTGCAATAGAGAATAACGTGTCATCTGTAAGGGATTTCCCTGCTGCAGTTATGTTCCATTGAATCGCTGACTACTGCTTTAATTTATGCTGTTAGAAAAACGTTAACCGTAAAGAGGCTGATGATGATGATGATGATGATGATGATGATGATGATGACGACGACGACGACGATAATGATAATGAGGAGGAGGAGGACGATAGCGGTGGTGGTGGTGGTGTTGGTGTTGCTGGTGGTGGTGGTGGTGGTGGTGGTAGTGGTGTAGGTGGCGGTGTTGTTGGTGGCGGCAGTGGCAGCGGCAGTGGTGGTGATGATGCAATTTTTTGTTCAAATAGATATCATCCAATACCTTACCATTAAGCACTAGTGTATTGAGATCATATCAATCAGTTTAATTAGCAAATCTAGTAAAAGCAGATTGAAATGTCCTTAAAAACAATTGGTATAATCTACACGAAAAAGCGGAGCGTGGCATAGCGCCGAAAGCACTACTAGCATCATATTCTATATGCATTGCTAGTTTGCAACCGTCATAGCTGAAACCACCTTATGTTGCTCCTTCGCAATAACTTAATCATAACTGTGAAATAACTGCATTTCACATATGTGTGTTAGAAGAAAATTCCTACCTAATGGGTAACGATCCAAATTAAACCAATGACCAAGCTATGGATATAGAAAAGCATGAAAATTAATTATGGGCAAGTCATTTTACTTAGCCTGTTGTAGAAAGAATCGATAATGATACTGAACAAAAAAATAAGAACAATTTAACTTGAACCACAAGCAGTACAAATAATTACGTGACTATGGCTAAATGAAGTGATAACTGGATAAATAACAAGTGTACGATTGTATTAGAACCATATCTTGCCTAGGCAGTTCTATTAACTGTATTAAACCATGTTAATCAAATAGCTGCATCTAAAAGATTGTAAGATATAATCAACACTTTTGCGCCAAAAGCAGGTGGCAAATTGTTGAATTTAAAAAATTATTTAAAATTACCTTGTTACACAATTTAAGGCACTTATACAAAATTTAAAACACATTCCTTTAATAGGACCCACTGATGCATTAAAGTCTTTCCATTTCTTACTATTCGCAGTACTAAAAAGTAAAGCAACCTGCACAATAAATGGGACATTCTCCTTGTACCCTTGTAAACATATTGCAATTAAACAAATGGGAGCGACTGTCTTCCCCTGAGATAGGCCATGAAAGGCTTCATGAGCTCTTAAGGTGAATTCATGCAGTTCTAATGGTGATGCGGTTTTTATTTTCAGCATATGGGGACGACATGATTGGAGGCATCGGCAGTCGCCATATGAACAGCCGTCGTCGTGGCTCTTCGCCCAGCATCCACTTAGCGGCGCTTCGAGCGGAACCATTGCTCACCACGCTGGATGAAGAGCAGACAGACGACACGTTGCAGTGGATACGTCGCAATCCGGCCTACCAGCGTCAAAGGCGTTGCGTGGACGTCTCTGATGTCAAAACGTGTGCCTTGGTGCAGGAAAGATTAAAAACCATTGATGTTAAACGATTGGAAGAGTAAGTTAACTCCACAAATTTGATGATGTTTCTTATTTTGCTCAGGTGCCTATCATGCATTAGTCTGGTACATCTTGGTACATTATTGAGCAAAATAACATAATGCGAACCTAAATCCAGAGTACAAACATTGATTTTCAACATTGGGGGTGGTGTTGAATGTTTATTGCTGAACCTTTCATTAATTACATGTATTGAGTTTCTCAAATCAGGCTGAACACAGCCATGCTTATCACTCTAGCCATCATATTTGCTGGGCAAAGGCATTAGTATCATGATGATTAGGCAACTTTTGCACGCCGTGATGTTATTTGTACATCCACATCTTACAGTCCACACTGAGTTGGATAACATGGGATTGCACTACTACAACTAAAACGAACTAACTCTATCTTTACAGAAATGAGCGTTTAACCTTGCGAAATTTTGCTAGGCTTCTAAAGCGGTTACTGTGAAATATACACTTGGAAGTTTCCGGTTCTTCTCTTTCCATTCCAGCGTAGCTAACTCCTCAGCACACTGCACCTTAGCCTACGCAAGGGTGCGCGCACATTCCACGTAGTATCTATCGTCCCTGTACAACATTTGTCCATTAGTTTATCATTCAAGGAACTAGACCTTAGTAAATTTCTTGAGCAAAACAAAAATGCAAAACACTACGTGGAAGGTGTGTGCACCATTGACTATTGTTGTATTCGTATTGTATTGGTAAAATTCCTGGTTGGAAGCACAGAATACCACAATTTTTTCAATCAAACCTGTTCTAGCATATAATTTTTATGGAAGATGAAATTTAGCCAAGCTCAAGGAAAAAACTACAGTTAGGTAAAATTATGACATTGTGTGCTTTCAGTCGATATGTTACTAACCAACTCTAATCAAGAATGCACCAATTTTCACGTAGTCTAAACCTCCACTTATTTATTGCCTCACCAGCACAATACCTTAAGCCCATAACTTATTGTTGTATGTCTAAAATCACTAAAACAGTTTCACCCACTCGGCAAAGTTTTCGTACAACGTCTACAGCCGGAAATGGGACCCAAAGAAGTTGCGCCGTCTATCAACCTGCAGTAACCCTGCGTCAGGTGACTCATTTCGCTAACAAGACATGCGGTTTGTAATTCTTTTACAATACGTATCTGCGGTTTAACGCAAGATAAGTAGCAGAGCTGCTTCACATACTGCTAGCCAGCTATATGCTTTTCATGCGCATCATGTAGTAGCAAAGGCAGTCTTCATGTTCTTCATAACAACAATGAACGAGCTCAAATAACAAGGAAGTCCACTATTTGAGTATTTGTAGAAATAGAGCTTTTTAGTAAAAAGGACGTGATTTCTTTTCAAAGCATTACGAACTCAATGATCCAGGCGAATACAGTCGATAAATATTCAATGGAAATTTGGTCAGCACTCTATAAAAGACATACCAAAATTCAAAATGTTTCATTGCATACCAAAATGTGATCTATTCAAGCAGGTCTAGACTTCGCTTGCGCTGATCTAGTTTATACGTGTCTGTATGGGTGTGAAGACAGTTAGATCTGTGAAGCAAGCCCTCGCCTAAGAAGTCTAAAGGGTGACTCTTTAGCTCTGTGCCTTTTTTGTCAAGAGTATCTCTCTGTCTTTCACTTTCGCTGACTCTTAAATAAACGATCAGCTTTATTTATTATTAACTATAACTAAATAATAAATAAAACTGCATTTTTGTACTCTGCTGAATGTCATTGATTGCTTGGCCTTTTCCTGGTCAGTTTCTGCTGTTTTACATTTGAGTTGAAATGCAGAAAAAGAGTAAACTTACTACACTCAAGAGGGGTAAATGTTATGGGACAATTATAAATATGAGTAATAACAGAAGAAAATAAGATGTTTGTATTTTAGGTCACAACTTAAAGAAACCTTCTTTAAGCTTGTGAATTTCAGATGTCATAATCATTTTAATTATGTCATAATCATAATGTCATAATGATTATAATGTCATAATGATGTCATAATCATAATCAATTATCTATCATTTTTTAAAATGGGTTTTCTTCAACGCCTTTAAGAAAACTATCAACCCTGTTAGAGCGAGAGCGAAAGAGACAATAGCAGAATAAAGGAAAGAGATGCGTTGACAAAGGAAAGGATGCACACAGAGAACTCAAAATGTTAAACAATGAAAAATGTGTAAAGATGATAAAAACAATCATCTAGGATAAGATGTTGAGCTTTTATAACGCAGATACTGCGAAAGATTTTAATGAGATTAATGCAATAACGCAAAATAATTTACATGTGCCGCTGCTACAGAGCTATGCCAGAGCCGTACAGATACGTCTATAGATAATTACGATAGTGTCGATGTATCAAAGTCTTTACGGATTACTGTGAGATTATTGTACTGGCATATACGCCCGGCAATTATTATGTCAACTGAATCCAGGCAAGTCAGAGACGCAGAACGAAGTAGTGAAAGTAGTGATCAAAAAGTCACTTGTCTTGTATAGTTATTGATTTTGCTGTGATTTATTAGTGACGTTCAGTGCCTATACAGGTCATTTTTCTCGTCATGATCTAGAAGTAACAGTAACAGTATATAAACGAAGCCTATAGTAGTCATAGCGAATTATTCGAGGCAGTGTTTATTGCTGTCCATTTGATTTTTCTTTCTTTTTTACCTTCCATATTTTACTTTAACATTTTATATTTAGTATTTCTTCACGACAATTATTTATTTATTTTATTTTATTATGTTTTATTGCCGGTAGTCTTTTTGCTTACTTTTTTGCTGTCTTTGTTATTAGCATTGCTCTATTTACCATTGTCGGTGTTAAAAATTTTCTTTTTAGTCTATTAACTATTCATTTGTTTACCTTGGCTAATTCAACACGATATCTTTGGCAGAAATTAGTTTTCTGTTTTTGTTATTGTTTTTAATAATGCTTTTCATTACTTGCCTTTTAAACATTCCTCAGGTGTACATAGAGAGACGGCGAAACAGGCACAGACAGAGAGAGAAAGACAAGGAAAACAAATAAAGAGGGAAAGGAAGAGACCGGGGGAGGGATGGAAAGACGTGGAGGTGGAGAGATTCCATGCCTGTTTTGCTGATGCTTTCTGTGTATAACTATCGAAAAATTAATAAATTGCAAAATTATTAAAAGGTACTGGCCATATCGACCAGTATCTGAAGATCACCTTTCCGTGAGTCGCTAATGAAGATTTACAAGAGTCGATTAGTCACACAGCTGGTGGCAAGACAATACGGATTAATTAAGGAGTTTTATCCCTCCAGCCTCTGACAAATAAGGTTTATCTTCGTGAAATTTACGCTCGCTAAAATTCGAAGAACATGCGTAACTTTCTTTAGCGAATCTGCAAATTTCTAAAACAAATTCACAATGTTTTAATTCGTTTGTTGGGCTAGCATAGCAATACCAAGTGCTTGTGATTATCATTTTCTTCCTCAGCATTCACTTTACGCCAGTAGGTCTGTTTAAGTCGTCCAAAATATAAGCCAGAATATACAAGCTGGACAAAAAAAGTAAGCTCATTTTAAATGCCATAGAGCAAAGAATGTTTATCCGAATTGTATATAAATTTAGTAGAGTAAATTACAAACAATTTTAGCACTTAGCCAATAACTAAGGGCAATTTAGCACTTCTCCACTAACGGTTTGCTAAGAAAGTCCAAAGAATACACATTTTATACATGATATTGTCTTTAAACCCTTAGAAAATAAGGTATCAGTATGATTATTATGGAGTCCATTATTATTATTATATTCACGTTGCAAAAATGCAGCAAGCGGCTATTCACACAGCAAAACTACACCGGACATGCTATTTACATGCAAAAAATGCATCGAACCGCAATTTAAACTGCAAAAACGCACCGGATCGCTATTTTAAATTTGTTAGTAAATCGATGTGCGACCACCGAGAAAATCACTAACGCGGGTTGTTTCTACCTTGATGCTTTGGCTATTTTCTCTCGTTACGAGAAGATGTACATTCGAACATGGCCAAAAACACTTCTGCTGGTTCAGTGACTCATCTCAGAAGATTGCTGGTGATAATTTGCTAGATTTCAATCCTGCGCATTCATCAACACTAGAACGCCCTGCGCTTGGAGCTAAACAGAAGCACAATAAACTGTTTTGAAACGTAATTTAACTGCAAAATAGGGTCTGACAACCTTATGGACGTATACACTTTGGCACCTACAAGACAAGTTTACAAAGTGACATATTCAGAGTAAAAAAAAAACAAGAAAAAACGGGTTCGCAACCTACTGCGCTGAATGGTAGTTATGTCCAGAGTATGTGATCATGACGGTTGCAAATCCCGTATTTCTTTTTAAATCCCTTGGTTTGTTCGCTTATTGGAGCTCGTCTAGAATTGTTAGGTTTAAAATTTGAAGAAAGTGAGAAAGCCTGTGAGGCATGAGATAAGTCAAAGAGTGCTCAGTTAGATCGATTCCACACAAATGCTGCGTCATAAATTAAACAAAATTCTGAGAAATCTGTGCAAAAGTATAAAACGCAGGCCTGAATGCCAGCTAACTGCAAATCATCACTACAATTTTCTTCGCTAAAATTCTTCCTTGTGGTTTAGCGTTATTCTTGCTTCCCTGTACTTTAATTGTGTATCTTTTGAGAAGATGCGAAATTTAATGACTAATTATTCAATCCTTTGCTTGTTCGTCCGCCCGTCCTTCGATCCGCCAATCATCCGTTTATTTGTTTGTTCTTTTGTGTATTTGTTTGCTTTTCCGGCCATTCGTTCATGCAACTTGCCATTCATTTAGGGCCTACTCACCTGACTCACCTACTTTTTTTGAAACACAAATGACTTCACTCCAAATAGTTCCATCACTCTTTTATTTCACTTTTTCTTCACCACTATGGACTTGACAAACCAATTACAATCTGCAATTGTTAATTGCAGGGCATAGTTCAATAAGAAACAAGATGGAATTTCGTATGTGGAGTAAGGTTATATTACAGGCTTATCAAAAATCTTGGAAATTATGATCGGTGATCAGTAAAGAAAAGCATATTCATCATCAACAAGCAGGTCACTGTTGTCTAGCAAACATAAAAAGACTTCAAACAGATGATTGGTTGCAGACTAAAAGGGGTGTATTTCGAAGGAATTTATTTCTCACAGTTACCTTTATATGCAGGGACTGTAGCAGATACCTGGCGGAAGCATGATACCAGTCACTGAATAGCTTCGTCAATATAGAAGACAGATCAGGCGTAGGCATTTTTAAACAGTCAGTAGAAATCCGCAGTGTACAGAAGCTGTCCTTGAACACAAAATAGACGTCTTACAACCAACTTTTCTGTGCGTGATTCAAAGTTCAGAGATTGATGAATTGCTTTGAAGCGGAAACAATATAAACTGCGTCCATTGTCTCTGACGTTTAAAGAGTAAGTCTTTAGCTTTGACAAATGAAAAATTAAGAATTCGAGTCCGTTGACAATATAAGCGTTAACATGTTTACTGTAGTTGAGATGCGGCTGAAATCACTGGAAATTAAGCATTTGTTGAAAATTGAAATGCGAACAGATTCTACATTCTTCAGATTTGCTGTCTTGAGAATATGTTTGCATTAATTTTTTTATTTTTAGCTTAGCGAAATTAACGACGTGACTTATCCTTGTCACGCTGCCTGCACAATTTCCAAAATGGTTTCAACAATCCATGACAGAGGGATACGAGGTCGCAGACTAAAGCATGCATTCAGCGTGGTACAAAATCACTGCAGTTCAATTACGAAGCTAAGTTTGATGCTACCAAAATTCTCATGTATTCTCATACCATGCTCTTTTATATATGTATGCAGCCAAGCAGCGGTTTTATGGCTCTACTCAAAAAGCATCGTCATTCAATTAATTGCAAAGAAAATTGAAAGTCAAATTAGTGAGAGATTTCTGAACATAAAATTACTTTTAAACAGAAGTCATACTAGAAATGTACAACTTGATATTCACATTTTTATTTTAATTACATATATATGAGTGAATATGTATAAAAGTTATTTGATCTTTGCGAATTTGGCGCGTCTCAAAGGTGCGTAATTGTACAAACTAACGTTCGAGCAATGATCTTTGTATATTCGAGCTATTTTGTACACTTTAACTGCCCCGGCTCGACAAGTTGCACGGCTTCAAGAACGCCTTATTTATTTGACGTTGCAGCGTCCTCTACAGTACGAAACGAAAATAATTATAATACTTTTATATTCCTGCCTGATGTCAGGTAACGATAATTCAAGCAGTTATTGCAAACCTAAACTAACAACGTTGCACAGTAAGTCTGATAACTATTAATGCTAAATAAACGAGACAAAGTACTGTGGTGCAAATTGCTACTTGTTCGGCGCATGTAATCATTGTGGTGTAGTTAAATATTAACAATCTCTCTCGACAGATGGCTCAAGCTGATCTTCCTAAGACTGTTCAACTCACAGTATATGAACCTGCTAAAAGAGTGGATTAGTGTACTGTGATAGTGGTACTGGTATTTAGCCTTAGCCAGTTATAAATAAATACGGACATTAAATAGACGATATTTAAAACGATATTTTCACAATGTCGGAGATGTTTCTAAATCTGAAAGTTGTAATGCAGAGTGTTCTGCTATTTTTGAAACTTTGAGCATTTATAGTGCAATGCTTTGTCTTGCCGGACAAGTGATTTTATTGATTCAGCTTAAAGCATCATCTTTATTATTTTTTCTTCTTTTTATTTTTTTGTTTATTTATTTCATTAGTGTCTGTGAATTGGATGATGCTCAAAATTTGCTCATGTGTGTTGGACCAACTTAAACAATTTGTGATACCCCTATTTCACTTTTCACTAAGCTGCTGCTGCTGTTGCTGTTGCTGTTGCTGCTGCTGCCGCTACTACTGCTGCTGCTGATTCCACATCACCGTTTTGATATGGAGAAAATGACTGTTTGATAATTGGCTGCTAACATCTTAACGTACTACATTAAAAGTAGCTACAAACAAATCACAGGCAGTCAGAACTGAATTGAATTGAACCTTTACTTCTTCCACATAAAACAATAGTTAAAACGTACAAAATAAAAGATATAAATATACTGGTATACAAATATTAGTAAAACACACTACTGTATATAGCACATACATTCACCGCTCCCCTCCTCCCCCACGGACATTTGCAGTATATACAATAAAGCAATAGTAAATTAAAAGTGATATAAAAATGTGTACTGTATACAATAAAATGTCAGCTAAAAGTTATACTAAATATTATGTTGGCCTGTTTAGATAATAGAATATATAATATATATATATATATATATATATATATATATATATATGTAATTTTTAGCCAGTGTTGGTGAATTTTTGTTTGAAACGTACATTCACTGTTACATATGCTCAGCACCAGAGTATTACAATTTTTACAACTTCAGCCAGTTTTAAGTGAATAAACTCCTTTGAATTATAATGTCATAATGTAGAAAATGTGAAAAAATTGAGATGCAGTCTGGATTTGAACCAGAAACTTTCTGCTACTTAGAATAACTTAAGTGATAGCGATCCAATATTGGAAATGATGAATTTGATCGGCCAGTTATAAAGAATGAACTTTGCACGCCCATGACTGCTGGGCAATACAGCGTCTGCAATGTAAGCAGAAGACCCTGATTCAAATCCAGGCTGCATTCCAACTTTATCACAGTTCCTGTTTTTCAATTGTACTATCAAAGTTTAATTAATTGTGTGTTTGTATCGTCATTAATAATTATATTGACATTACGATTAGAGGACTAATTAATTTGACATCAACAAAAGTTTAAAAACGATTGTGTAGCAGCACTGAATTATCAAATGACACAGTTAATAAAAGTTTTAGAAATGAACTACATTAGAAATGAAAAAATTTAAAAGATCAGAAGGTCAGAAGGAAAACTTATTTTCAGCGTAGCGCCGAGATTGCTAATTAACTTCATAATACCGAAAATTCAACAAAAAATTAAATTGCACTTTGAAAGAAATAAAAGGAATGTTTCAGCCCACTACTGTGTATTATTTTTAGGTGAATTACCAACTAAAAATTAGGTTTTAGGATTTTATTATAGTTGACAGCAGTTACGAGTTCAGAAGATACAGCCAGAATAAGTGCAATAAGAAAGCACAAAATATCACCAAAACACGCATTGCGCGATCAGAATGATAAACCCGCTATACTAAAAGTTATCACGAGTAGACAACCGTAGTGTTGTTTAATACTTTATTATTATATTTCTTTTAATGCGTTTTTAAACTCCTTATTGTTAAAAGTCAAAAATCAGCAAGAAATAAGTCATGACACAATTCCCATTGCGAACTGATCATGGGTTGTACCCCAGTTCAATTGTGGCCCAATAACGACAATACTGGATATTAAAATGTTTTTACTCAAAATCGAAAGCTCATTCTTACAGTTTTTCTGGGGGTTTTGTCTGTGCTTTCTGGTTTCTTCTATATAGTGGGTGCAACTGTCTTTTCCTGACACACATTACAGCCTTACACACATTGCAAAGAGCGGGATTTTCTTCTTTTTCCTTTCTTACTGCAGCATTTTCTGTTCATCGTTCCCGGCCCCTTTCTTGCCATTGAGAATTATATCCATGTATCGCAAACACAGATCCGACTGTGTTTTGGGACAGTATTGCAAAAATTGTCGACGAACATAAAACTAATAACTAGCAGATTGATCCGAGTGATTGGCTAGAATATTTTCGTAATCTCATAAAGAAACGTAAATTGAAACCCCCAAACTCAATATAAAATTCGAGAGACTCTTAACAGTAATTGATTCTCATTCGTTCCGTAACTTAGACTATATAACAGTCTATAGACTATAGACTAACAGAAACAGAAAATAAAGATTCTAAAAAAAGATAAATTTAAAAAACTAACAAAAGTTGTATGATTCTGCATTTATTTTAAACGAGATGTTTCAAATATGTATATCATTATTATCACAGTTTGTACACAATTTTATTCATGCGCACGAAATTATTAGTTTGTGTAGCAAAATAGTGTGCTTGTACACCCAATAGCTAAACATGATTTTCTCGGAAGCGTGGACAAGCGTGAAACAAGACCCCAACCGTTTCGGAAGCGTGGCAGTTCCCAGTTGTTTTTTGTTTAAGTATTTTTTTAGAATTCCAAATACTCAAGCAAATTATTATTATAATTGGCACGAAAGAAATGTGAAAATCTTCATCTTTAAAACGAATTTAATGTAAGATGCCACTCATTCACAATTTTCTGCTACAAAACAAATGCCTATTGCTTTAGTGAAGCGGAGGACTGGTTAACTTTTTGCTTGCGATTTACTAATAATTAAGAACGATTTTAATCAGATATGTGAAATACAGACCTATTTTATGAGGCCATATGCTTTTTCGTTATGCCCGAAAACAGTATTAAATCATGCCGAGGAAAAAACTAGTTTGATAAGGTAAATTTATGACATTTGAATGGCATGACGCATACGTTAGCTTCTGTTTTCGTATAGTTTCGTAAGTTTTATTTCGTTGTTGTATATCTGCAGGTTTAAATGTTACTAATTCTAACATTCTTGGCAATATTCAAATTTATTACTCTGTAGTCTGCAAGCCAGGATCCAGCATACAATGCCTATAATAATAATTCGACGATGATTGTCGGTAAACGATTTTCAATAAAAACATAAAAAAGTATTTTAGAAATATTTTCTTTTATCACGCTGTGCTGAATTAAATCAGCGTAACAGCTGACAAATTAGTTGTTTTTTAGAGAAACAAAACAATTAGAATTAGAGGCTTGCTAGTCGCTCCCTGAAGTGCAATGGTAATTTATTTATACAAGGCAATTACTCGAGCGAAAACATTCCACCGAAGAACTTAATCAAGTCGAAAAGCCCAGTGTAGACCTAATTTAATAGTCACAAAAGACGTTTTTGCAAGTGGGTTTTAATTAAAGGAATCTTCCTGACTGAAAGTCTTGCACAAGTTTTCATTGTTCCAATGTTATTGATTTATCAGGTCATGAAGTTGGCTCTCCCTCCTTCCCTTTAATATTTAATTCCGTTTTGCTCGCGAAACTTCGCTTGATACTACTAGTTCTTTATTAGTTACCTGCTCAAATTAGCTTTGCCAAATTTTGTTGAAGAGACCTGTACTTGTGATCCATAAGTTTGTAGCTTAACTCTTGTCACAAGCACACACATTGACCTCTTAACCCAAATAGTTAAATTATTTTATAGGTGCTATTCGTACTCTAGACTTCCCAGAATGTAAAACTATTTTGCTTAGCGAAATAAGCTTTCAACTGCGCTAATAATGTTTGTAAAAATGCCTAAAAATGGCGCAACTTTTCTCCCCCCCCCCGAATTTTTCAGTTGTTCTAAATCTAATTAACAAATAAGCCTTTTCTGGAACGTGTCTATAGTTTACCGTAATTTATTCCATCTCCATTTTAAGCAATATACATAATTAAAATCAGTACAAAAGTACATTGGCTTCATTATTCCGGGATGCAGGGACGTCGGAAGTCGTGGCTTGTAAGCTCGTCCTGATAGAGGGATTATGTTTGGGGCGAGATTTGGATGAAGGATTAATACAATTAAAGACCGTATAATATATACCAAATATGGATTCGAGTCAAAGCTTCTAAAGGCGGTCATATCACAATCAAAAGAGGAAGAAGGAATCTTGCGCCAATAAATTTGCACATTTCATTTTAAAAACTTCTTGTATGTCATATCCTACGTCATAGGTAACACGAGGCTTTTAAAACGAAATGTTCAGATTTATGGGCGCAAGATTCCTCCTTCCTCTTTTGATTGTGATATGACCGCCTTTAGAAGCTTTGTTCTTTGCTCCCTGTCTGCCCTGCCCTAGTCTTCCCTGCGACTGGTCACTTCTATTCACTTCTCTTTCTCTCTCCTCTCCTCTCCCCCTCTGTCCATCCTCTCTCCTCGTCTCATCTCCACCCTTCTGCTATCCTCTTTTCTGCACTCCACTCCACATTACTCTACTCTCTTCCACTTCACTCTACACCTCATGAATGCGGAAATTTTGAAAAACAAACAGAGATTTCTGCTTCTTATGTGCCTGCTTCTTACATGACTTTACAAAATTCACAGCAATCGAACGATCTCTCGTATATCAAACGTCAAAATTTGAACGTCCTAGAAAAGCTAGTAGAAAAAGTCAAGGTGAAGTGTCTCTTGTCATATTTTTTCTGCTGTCAAGTTGGAATCTCGAAACACATTAGTCTGTGCTCTCCGCAGAATTAGCAGACTCTTCACCTTGACCATTTCATGTCTTCAAGCAACGGCTTCAATATTTTACTTTGTTTGTGTAAAAATCACTTTCACTTTAAGAAGTTGTGCTTTATGTGTTAGATCATAATCGCTTTTTAATACTTTTTTCAACAAACCTGTTGAGAGTGTGACATATTATGTATGACACTTTTATTGTAGAGCCATCAATCACATTTGGTGATAGTGGATTTGGTGGCTGATCGTTGGTCACTGCTGGTCACAGTGGTAGTGACGTCAGTGGCAGTGATGATGTGATGGCAGTAGCAGTGGCGGTGACGCTGGCGCTTGCGGTACTAACGACCATCACGACCATGAATTGTGTTGTACCTTTAACGTGTCAACAAAGCAGCGTCTAATGCAAAATTATCTATTGCTATAGCTATTGCCTTATATCGTCCTATCCATTGAATATGTTACTATGTAATTACTACAGTTTACGCACCTTTGTTTCTTGTGAAGGCACGAGAGCACTGAACACCGTGGATCAAGCCGTAACGTAACTTAACATTTTTACGCACATAAGCAACGTTAATCATGAAGCTGGCTCAAAATAAAAAGCAAGTATAAAAAAACAATGCATATTATCTATGATTATCTATTAACTATGTAAGCGTTAACTGTTTACTGACAACTTCTTTGAATGTCAAAATGGAGTGACCCATCGCAACAAAATAACTGTAACATTAGAGAAAATAATGAATGCATGACATTTTCGTAACAAATGTTAAAAACGCAAGCGTTAAAAACATATATACCATGGTGGCGATGACGATCATGATGATGATCATGATGATGATGATGATGATGATAATGGTGGTAGTGATGATGATGAAGAAGAAGAAGAAGATGATGATGATGATGATCATGATGATCATGATGATGATCATGATAACGTAAATAATATAAGCCACAATGCAAATTACACGGTTACAATAATTTCGACGACAATTATCACAACTGTGATGACTGGCAGCGACGATGATGATATTGATAGCATAATTGATATTGATGATGATTACACAGTGTCCTTTCGGATTAGTCAGTTATTTAAGAATAAAGTAAAAGCTGCGAGATGACAAAATTAGATTTCATACCACATTTCTTTGCTAATGTCTAATGACGTTTTTAGCTTGGAGGCGACTGCAATTCGGCTAGATTAGTGCACGATGTGTTGTCAAAGTAGAGTTCCTAAGTGACGCATGGACATAGATTTTAACGAACAAGAATTTGGGAAATTTCTAATCTTCGTATCTTGATGACGAATGTTGTTTTATCGCGAAAAATGATTGGTTAAGGAAACTGTCATCCGCCTCATAATTTTCTGGAAGCCCCGCAAACCCGTGAAAAAACCTTTCTGTTGAGGCTTCATATCTTCTATTATCCTGTCAGAGTTTACTCTGCTGAGATAAGACTGCACGTTACTAGCTTACTGCACACATATTGTTATACGCATTAACATCCGTTAGCGTTTTCGTCCGTAGTAGGATAATTGACACGATAATGTAACCAAGCATCAAGCGCGTATAAATAGTTGATTTTGTGAAAGCTGAGCTCTGCATTTTTCTCATAATAAATTGTTATTTTGCTAGCTGCTGCTCTGAGATATGCCAACATTGGCATACATCATCGTAATGAACGCGCGTCGTTCACCTAATTAATTTATAGCAGCTCTTAGTCGCCCGTTTAATTAATTTCTGAAAATTAGTAAAGTTCTGCAGCATATGCCAAATGAAAAAAGGACAATGTCAGTATGTAAATCCATAACGTGCATGCTAATTAAACTTGGTTTTTGTTCATTTCATTTTCTCATTATGCTGGTGTTTACGGCAAAATGTTTACGCTAGCTCGAATATTGTAACAATAATCTTACTATGTGGAACGTCGTGAAGACAACTCTTTTATCTTCAAGAAATGAAATGTCATTTTTTCTACAGTCTTCTTACTATCCCACAATTGTGTTGCCCGATTAGAATAACTTATCGAAATAATTATTATTTTGCGCCACAGCAAAATTTTCGACTTAATATAATACCTTGTAGATACTTTATATGACACTGCGAAGATTTTTCTTGCCCAAATTTCATGTAATCTAAGTTGTGCAAAATGATGAAAACTAAATATAAAAATTACTATCAATTAGAAAATTTCTAATCAAATGCCAAATGTTATTACAAATAACAAGAACTATAGTTTGCTACTAGCGTTGTAAACTAAGTTAAAAATTTTTACATCAATAAGATAAAACACTGGACATATCGATATACAATGCAGACCTAAAGTCAAAAAGATTGAAAATTGCAGACAAACTTACACAAGCTTGGTCAAATTTCGCTAAACTTCCACAATCTCCCTTTGTGGGAGAGGCTCACAATTTATGGGCTCCAGTAGCACTAGTTGGCCAAAACAAAAAAACCTTTGAATTGGAGGCCCAGAAAATCTTAAAGAGCTACCAGAAAATTTGAAACCACGTAAATACGAGATGATTTAATTGTAATCAGCCAGAATTAATAAGCTTTAAGTTTATATTAAAGAACAAATTGACTTGCAGTAAATTTATTGCAGAAAAAGGTGAGGCTGAAACATTGTAAATTTATCAGGATTTGAACCAAAGACCAGTCGATTTCACAAACTTGCTCTAACCATTTGAGTTATGTACCCACATAATAGGCCTGGACTCTGATCCCTTTAGCAGACACAATCCAAAACCAATGCTGCACAACCTACAGCGCAACCCTGCACAAAACAGAGATCGGTAATCGGCGGTTAGCCGCGCCATCAGGGCTAAGCCTCACAAACTCTTGTTCCCTGACAGCGTCTGCGTGCAGAACAATTATAAACATATGGAAAAACAAGAGAAAACGACTGAACGCTTAGTAACGATTTATCACTTATTCCAGAAAATGTAGCACTGTTATATATACATGACAACAAAAAATTGTCTAGCAAATCATCAAATCAGCAGGAAAATTTACGTAGTTACTGGACGAATAAAATGCTGGCCTTCAATGAAAAAGTCTACTTCGCACAAACTTGTTGTAAAAGTAAAATTCTAGATCTTTTTACTCATATTGCAATAAAATTATTTTCTGTTGTCTATAGGAAAAAGTTAAATATGAAAAAACAATTCATTTTTTTTATTATGCAACCTGATACCTTCAACGAAAACTTTGCTTAATGATACATAGTACAGCAAATCTGAATCTTAGCTAATGAGAAAGAGGTTTCAGTTATTTCTATTTATATATAGGTATCAAGATATATATATATATATAAAACGACTTAAGCATGACTAATCTAAGAGACTTATGCCTACGTATAAGCACTAATATACGTTGGATTTTAAACAACCCAGGCTTAACTTTGTAAATACTAATTAAGAGGGCCTACTAACTATCAACTTTAATAAACATAATCCTATTTTATTCTGTACAACAGTATCTGGCTGCCTCATACTGTGCATTTATCGTGCATGAAAATTGTCAGAAGTATATATATATATATATATATATATATATATATATAATATATATATATATTATATTTTTGCATCAAAAAAGTTAAATTTCAAATTTGAAAAATTGAAAGCTAACTACCTTGGCTTATATATGCTTACAGTTGTACGGCTTTTATTAATTTTGAAAGGATTCGGTTTCTCGTGTGAATGTTTTGTCTATCTTCTTTGTCTAAGTAAAAAAATTTAATACAATCCGGCATACACTCACATTCGCAGCATACTTGCTATGTTTAAGTATAACCGGTGCGCGGTAAAATGGCACAAATGAAAAAGTAGGAAAAATGGCACATGTGGAAAAACAGGAAAAATGGCACATATGTTATTTTGATGCCATTGATTATATATAATAAAACTAGAATGCGCTCTGTAGAAACCAGATCTCTGCCAATGTTGAACTTCCCTAAACTTATTTGTCTGATTATTTTGATTAAAAAAATTTTAACACAAAGATAAACAAGCAAAGGTACTAATATGCACCTGTATTGGTACTATATAGACTAGGAAAAGACACACAAAATATTTGCTCATTAAAAAATTTATAATCAATAATGCACGAAGGTTCCACGTAATGTTTATCAACCTTTCTAACCATTAATTTTGGCGATGCTAATAGACTGACAAATATATATATGTACCAAGTCACTTTATAAGGCTATTCACTTTAATAAGCAAGTGTTGCGGACAGTATTACACAGTTTTACGAGAGAATTTCTTGAAAACGAACTGGAAGTAACTCGAAGGAGTTGTTTGTCCAGGTGGAGATAACAATAAAGAAGTATTAAGCACTCCCTCTGAGACATCCGCGAAGTGCTTCACAAATGCTTTTTTGTACGTGGTGTTCGGTCAAGTCTTGCGAAAAAAGAACAGGCGAAAAGATTCCCATTTTGGCACCCTATATATCCATTTCTTCATAAAGTTTCTTGGAAACCCGTTAGTTAGTTTTTGTGTAATAGAGTACTGCCATAACAGATAAAAAACAAACAAACAAACTGTGTTGAAGCACAACTTCCTTGGCAGAGGTAAAAATAACTAAAATTGTTATTCCCCATTGTGACCCTAACCATAAACACATGTTTTACTATGTGAGCCATTTTCACCTGTGCCATTTTTACCTATGTGCTGTTTGTAGTAAGTTTTGCGGCAACTGGGAGCAACTAGTCAGCTAAACAGTCTGATTGGTCATTGCGAGGCGGACCTCTGCAGGTTGACTGGGGGTTCCCCATCACTCTATTGTGTGTTACCTTCAGTAAATTAATTAATCAATCAGCTGGTAACTCCTTCAAAGAGATATTTAATTGCGATTAGCACATCTCTGAGTGAGTTAATTGCTTGCTAATTAATTAATGAACTTATTCTTTTATTCTTCTTCATTTTCCGATGAAAACTCAGAAATGTGGTGAAAACGTGAAATTACTTAGTTCCTGCCCGCCGCCTATACGCAGGGCAATGCCTTTGTTGCGCTACTGCATAGCACAGCTTTATTCATTATTGCAGCATCAGTATTTTCAGCACGCAACAGCTTGTAAACTGCTGCTTGCCAGGGTAGTGGTTTCCTCCGGTGGCTTCCCTCGGTAGACGTATTTCATGCATCCGGTTGTGCGCGCACGTGCCGTCGCCTCTTAAAGACTGCTGATTATTAATTTACGCACTTGCACTAATCGAGAGGCAAGACAAGACAATGTTGAGCGATGCAAAGTGCTAACTCTTGAATTTATCCGTGAAACGACTACGGTCCTAGGAAGTCGATTTGTGTGGGGATAATGTGCGATTTTGGCACAAGAACTAAGTTTGTAGGAAAACTATTTAATGAAAAGTTTTCGCAACGAAATAATTTAAAATATCGCATCTTCATATCCTTGATCACGTTTTCGTGCAAAGTTGTTTTCTGTGTTGCTTTCCTCGCTCACGAGGTACATTGCGTAAAAATTTAAAAAGGAATTTAAAAGAACTGCAACATACCGGTGTATTTCTTGACATGATGCTGCATCTCAGAGCAGAAATCTACTAATCTATCGTAGGCAAATTTCGTTAGATGTTTCTGTGATGTTGCCTAAAAACATATTTCAAAATAAGCAATAAAGGACGTCGCTAGTGGAACAACCTGCGCATATCCAAATGCTCAGAAGACGAATGCACTGCTGACGTATAGAGTTTATAACTTATAAGTTAATAGTGCAAAAATGTTCTTGTTTTATACACTGAGTGTAGTATTCTGATTTTTAGATGTTTAATTCTTAAGTTTATCGACAAAACGTTCTGCAGAAGTTTGCACAAAGACTGAGGTTACAATCGAGGGCATAACTATAACCTACGTCGTGAAAAGCGCTTGATAAAAAATTTACTTTATAAAGCGCTTAAAACATATCATTTGTGCGGTGAACTATGATAAAGCACTTTGCAGGCGCCATTTGCCAACACACCTTCAACTATTCTTGAAAACTTTTAAGGAGACATGGCGGATGACGCGGCAGCTTTGGAAAGTGTTAAACATGACAAGGGCACCAAACTCGGAAGGTCGGCTTCTGTAAGAGTTCCGAAACCGGCTTTTTCTCGTACACAGTCCCTTCCTGCTGGTTCGCCATCCGGTCAGCTAAGGAGGTCGTACAGTGTAAGGTCGACTGGAACAATGTCGACTCCACAAAGTCCTATTTCGCGGACGTTAGCAAAGCGGAGGGCCTTCCTGCGAAGTAGATGGAATGCGCTCTTGGAAGACGAGCTACTTGACGCAATTCAAGAACAACAGCTACAAGGAGGTCATTCCAAACAACTATCGCCTCTGGGACTTAGCCCTCCAAGAACCCCCATGCGGGCATCCTCAGTTCCAGAACAGCCTTCTATACCAGAGCTTGAAGAGCCGGAAGAACTACAAGATGGACTTGGTAGCGGCACAAGCGGAAAGGAACCTACATCTCTAAGAAGGCGAAGCCCTAGACCTTGGGCTGCTCCTCGTAGAAAGTATGTTTTTTCATTCTCCTCTAAATCCGTTGAAACCTCTGTAACTTTAGCGAAGACGATAGTAGCATCAGCAGACTTTTGACTGCTATGACGATAACTCAGCATGTAGCAGCAGTTACAGTGATAACAATGTAAATAATAATAATTACACTGACGATAACTGCGATACTTTTAGCCGAATCGATTATTCTAGGTCCTATTTTAATTAGAAAGTTAACCTAATTTGTTAGTTATTACTCTGGTGTGATTAAACTAACACTTGACATTCTTGAACATTGATATGGTATTAACATTAAATTAAATCCTTCTTTGATCACATAGAACTGTGATATCCACTGGTCATGGTGCTGAACTTGTAATCCAAAGGTTCCTGGTTCAAATCTAGGAACAATTCCGACTTTGTCACATTTTCGTCCTTTTTGGTCAGGTTTCCCTTAAAAAATTTAATGATTGCAGCTTTATTTGAAGAAGCTAGCTTTAAAGAATATTCACATAATTAAGTTTAAACCTTAAAATTAAGATTATAAATAATTGACTAATTACTAAAGTAAAAAATTTAGGCTTTAAATTAATTACAAAAAATAAGCTAATTAGTTAGTAATTACTCTAGTGTAAATAATTAACACCTGGAAATACTGATATGGTTGGTGAGCTGTTATAATTGATTTAGCACCGGTCTTGTCCTGGTGGTCTAGCAGTCATAGCGATAGACTTCTAATACAAAGGCTTCTTGTACAAATCCAGCTTCGCTCCTGACTTTTATATCCATTTCGTTCAGGTTTGTTTTTAAAACTAATAATTGCGAGTTTATACTTGAGTTTTGTAACTATAGCTCCTGTTATGATAGTTCTGATATCATTCATTTAGCGGTGACAACAAGACTGGTGGGGCTCGTGTCGGTGAGATAAATAATAATAAATAAATGGGTATAAGGCAGGAAAGCACGTTTTCACGGATTTGGTTAGTAATTAGATGCTTGACCAGTGACCATCCTGCAAACTGCTTCTGAGCTGTTTGATATTCTAAGCTATTTTTCTCTCAAAAACGTCAATGAGATTTCTGTTACATACAGCCTGACGAGCCGTAGGTGAATAAATACTAAGACTTGTCGAGCTTTGTGCGTAGATTAAATTTGCTTGCTGACTTTATTGTTCCCTCAAGAATAGATGGTGTAAGTTTTACCGGTAAATAAACCGCTACCTGCGACAAGGGACAGCTAATGCATTCCCGTTTGGTTACTGAGCTGTTTATTACATTTGAAGCATCGCACTGAAGACAACGAGTATGTTAACCTAAATTAGATTAGCTTGGCGCTTTACTACTACACGTGTTAAATGATAATGTCGAAACACAAAAAGCTAAACAAAGCTGGCATTATTTTCTTGTTATTACTTCAAAGGTAAAAGCCTCACTGCGACGCGGCTTTTTCGTCAATTTTCGTGAATTTCCACGGAAAATCTGTAGTACAGTCCATGAACTTTTTATAAATATGGCATAAAATTGAGACAATCTAAATAAACTCGGGTTGTTGATGCTGACAGCGTGCAGAAAATTTTTTACAGCGTAATTATTTTAGGCAATGTAATTTGTTAAATGACGTGATAAAGACAATCAGTCAGTTGATTCATTTGTTAATGCAAAGTTTTGAAGGCAATTTGATCAATCTGCGTTTTTGCAATTTCGTTCATTTTATTTTAATTCATTTTATTTTGCAAAAGTCATAAAATCAAAGAATCTGATTAACTAAAACCAGAAAGTTGCCTTTTCTGCAGCAGCGGGCTGTAGTAAAAATTTGCAAACAACCGAGCGTAAGCCGTAAAAAATTTCAACTTTCATGTAGCCTAGGTAGATAATCGTTACTACTTTTCTATCTTACACTACAAGAAATATTAACGAATTTTATGGGAACATCATAATAAAATAACATTCTTCTTCAATATCTCATTCCATCTATTGTAGACATTGAGGCATTAACGTCTATTAGAGCATTCCACCCACTTCTATCTGCAGCTAACAGTGAAAGTTTTTCTCTACTCCTAAAGATTGATTTGGTTGAAGTTGTTAAACATCTTTATTTATCTTACCTATCCAAGTTATTTTTGGTCTGCCAGGTGGCTTTTTTGCAAACTTTTAAAGGACTAGAAAAGTGGTACCTGAAGTAGATTTGAGAAAAATCGCATTAAAAACTTTACAACAATTTTTTGCGTAGCGTTAAAAGGATTTTTTGTTTGTTTTCTTTTTAAATCTCCCGCAATACTGTTCCGCCCGCGATATTACATGACGTCGTATACGCGCAATGTAAACCAGGTGAAGAAAGGGCAATGTTAAGCTGTGTCACGAAAAACTTTCCATGCAAAGTGATGTTACTTAGCATTTCGCTTACCTGCTTTAAAGACTTATGTAACTAGAAAAGAAAATTGTAACAAGACAGATTTGTTAAGAACTGAATGTGATTGTTTTTTTGCTAGTATCTTTGCTGACATTACTAGTTAAGTAGTGCTTCTGCCCTCCCTATATGCAGCTTGACTTGGTGGAGTGTTGCGATTTAATCTTCATTACCATTAAATTACAGCGTCTTGAAATAGAAGGGGTAAACTGCCTTTCTGTTTTCTGCTCCCCCCCCATACACACTGTCTTAATTCTTTTTAATGTAATGAAAGCGGTTTTATAATTATGACATTTTTATAAAGGAAGTTCTTAGCCTGGGAACCCTCAGTGGTTGCAATCACTGCAATGGATTTCGTCATTCTGGAGGAGTTATTATTTAAATTAGGTCATTAAGGCCCTTTTTAGCACTATGCTTATGAGAGAGGACTACAGCTATCAAACAAATCTTGTCATTATACGCAGTAGCCTGTGAAATTGTGAAATTGAACTGAATTGACTACTTTGAACTGTTTGAATTTCAAGATAGGCAGCACCGTGTCTCGGAAGTGGTGCTGACAAGCTGCTGACAAAACGGTACCTAATTTTTGCTGATTACGGATTGAGGGCAGATTTCTTTTATTTTAGAATTCCTCTTCGGCATCGTACTGCAGTAATTAGCAGAAAATTACTATTATTTGTAGATATAATGGGAATATAATAATAATGATGATGATGATAATGAACAATGATGACGATGATGATGCTGATGCTGATGCTGATGATGATGATGATGATGATGATGATGATGATGATGATGATGATGATGATGATGATGATGATGATGAAGATGATGATGATTATGATGATTATGATGATGATCATTAGGGTCTTCAGGCTAAGAACTTCCTGTATAAAAATGTGAAAATTATAAAATTGGTTTTATTACATTAAAACGAATGAAGAAAGTATGTCGGGCACCAGAAGATAACATCACCAATTTAAATTAACAATTAATCGAATTGTTATTATATTTTGAGCACTTTCAGAAAGCAACTCCATCTTCACAAAATCATCATAATCGTCATCACCTTCATCATCGATATCATCATCGTCGTCATCATCATCATCATCACCATTAAAGGCCCATTATGACTACAGACATGGATAGAAGCAATTCTAAAATAAAAGAAATCTGCCCTCAAGACACGTAAACACAACAGTTAATCCAGCAAAAAATTAGACACTTGTCAGTACCACTTCCGAGGCACGATGCAGCCTATCTTGAAATTCAAAGCAAAGTAGTCGATTCAATTCAATTTCACAATTTCGCAAGCTATTGCGTATAATTTAAAAATGGTAAGATTTGTTTGATGCCCGTTGTCCTCTCTCATAAGCAGAGTACTAGAAAGGGCCCTAATGATGTAATATAAATAATAAAACGCCTCCAGGATGACGAAGCTCCAGGCCAAGAACGTCCTTTATAAAACATTTATGATTATAAAATTGGTTTTATTATTAAAATGAATTAAGAAATCGTGCATTGGGGCATCACAGCATAGAAAGGAGGGTGCCCCCATCCATTTCAAGGCGGAGCACCCCCTACCCAGAATCTCGACTCTATTATCAATTCAAAGTAATCAATTCAGTTTCACAATTTCACAGGATGCTGTGTATAATTTAAAAATGGTAAGATTTGTTTGATGTCCGTAGTCCTCTCTCATAAGCATAGTGTTAAAAAGGGCCTTAGTGAGGTAATACAAATAATAAAACGCCTCCAGGATAACAAAATCCATTGCAATGATTGTAGCCACTTCAGCAGTCAATATGTCTATAGTAATCTAAAATAGTTCACTAATATTTGCTATTTAGAAAAAGAATGACTACTTTTCCTGTTTTAACTCACATCAATTGTCCTAATTTAAGTTTAATTTATTTTTCAACTCGTACAACAGTTTGCCGTTGTTTGATCCGCCCGCTACCTCCCAAGATGTGCCAAGCCATTAATAATACAAACCGATATAACAACACGCAAAAGCGACCAGGGTGTATCTGGGGTGTTCCAAACTTCCAGGGTGTATATTTTACACAAAGACCTTCTAAAAATAATTGCCACACCTTCTCTTGTCATGCTATCTACAAAGAATTATCGACGACGGAAAAGAGTGCGTCGATTAAGCCCTGAGGGAAGGACTGAAGGCTAGAAATTTTAAGTACCCCCTCTTCTCCGCCATGCTTGCTCGTCAGTGTGAATACCCGAAGTAGCTACAGAGATTATCAAATGAAATTTAATACAAATTTAACACGCGGCTTTCTTCCCTTAGAGAGTTGTGCAAATGTTATTTCTCGCATAATCCTGGACAAGAATTATGTTTGTAAGCGGAATTATGCGACACTATTTTAATAATATACAACACTTTGTCAAATTCGAGTGCTATTTTTTGAAATTCGACTAACAGATACATTTTCTTGCAGTTTACTTTTTGCAGTTCCACATTTTGCAAGCTAAACCAGGATCCTATACCTAACGGTAGATCTTACTTACCGTATATTGATGTGGCGGAACTGGCATTTAGTTATGTACATCAAAGACAGTCCTCTAAGATGAGGAACTGGTTGACTAAACCGGCAGATGTGTCATACCACGATGAAATGTATTATCATGAGTCAGGGCAATTAGGAGATGAAACAGCTCAGAATCAGGCTTCCTGAAGTTACTTATCCATGGAAAATCAGGCTTAGTGTTATTTGACTGTGATCACTAAGCACACACCAGGACCACTCGACTTTTCCGTACGTCTCCAGGAACCAAACAAGGGGGCCGGGCAATTGCGTGTGTGACGGGCCCTAAGCCAAGAACTTCCTTTATAAAAAATGTAATGATTATAAAATTGATTTCATTATTAAAAAGAATTAAGAAAGTGAGCGTTGGGCATCACAAAATTGAAACGAGGGTGCGCCTATCCATTTCAAAGCGGTGCAGTTTAGTTTTAGATCAATCAAATCAAGGCAAACTGAGCAGGCGTTACTCTATTCATGGCAATGGTGAACAGCATTTAATAAAGTGGCTCCTGTCCAGCCCTGATCAAATGGTGCTGTTTATTGTTTTTATCGTATTGTTTTCATGCCCAGGGGACGTGGAAGGTTTATCCAGACTGACTGAAAAAGGGCAGAGAAAAAAATAAAATTTCGTGAAAAAGCCAATGTCAAGAGATTCGGTGCTAAAATCGATGCAAGGACTCTTCTCGTGTTGACAGGCAGTAGGAAAAACAAGTGCACGAAAACAAGAAATACGAAAAACTTAATTTATTAGTCAGGATGTCCTATTTCTTTTAGATACTGTAACGTAATTTGTAAATTTGCTGATTTGCTGCAGACTGAAAAGATTATGAAAGAATTTCTAAGGACTTCAAAGGCGTACTTGCCAGGAACATCTTTTCGACTTGCTTTAGTACAGTGTTATGCATTTTTATTGAGTGAGATTTATTTTAAACTTGTTTTGCTCATCATAAATAGAAACAAGGAAACTAAACTTTATTATTTACAATAATATCTTATACAGCAATACTAAAAATTGGCAATTTTAGTCGGCAATTAACATATTTTGTTTTCGAAGAAATGAATGCGATTTCATTCTCTCATTCTTTTTTTTTATCATTTCTCTTATTTGCCACGAAATTTAATTTTTACGTTGAGGGAACCTGAAGTGCCTCGAGGTCCCCAAGGTCTAAATCCGGCTCTAAGGAACCTTACCTCGGCATTACAAATATCCTCAACACAATGTTTCACTGTGTAAAATTTCTTAGTGTCATGCCTGAAAACCAGAAATCTAAATGCTTGAAAGAGGGAAAATGCTCCACGTTTAACTTTCGACTTTCATGTACAGCTTACAAGACTTGGTGTAAAGACAAATGGACCACTGATTGACCGCTGGGGGTTCATTCACTGTTGACATTAAATCGTTAATAAAACGCCTCAACCAGTTCAGTGTCTCATCTTAGGATTAATAATGAGAAAGTTCTGATCCTGCTACAACCGTTAGCATAATAAGGAAGCCGTCCATTGAATTCTGACTATCGGCGCTTGCAATGTCATAGCTGTATAAAATGGCCATGCAGTTTCTGTTTAATACACCTGTTTGCATAATTTCTGAGCTGACTGAAAAATTATGGCTCAGATCGATCGTTGGGAGAACGTTACCGAAATACACTAGTAGGAACGACTAGTAAGAACTGCATACACTTTCATTTAACTAGGAAAAACTGGTAATGCACATGAGGCAGATGAGGCGGATAGAGCAAATGTGCCATGCTGTCTACTTACTTTACGAAACTGAAATCGACGTATTCTACGCAGTGCGCCTCTCCTACAAACGATGTTCTAAAATCTTCAAAATCGGCTTGAAATGGAACAACGTCAACATAATGTTTTACTATCACTACGGTCCAAGTAGAAAGAACAAAGGGAGACCAGTTATATTCCTACTGATCTGATATTGTTAGAGTTGCTACCAACATGTTTATACGCACTTTGTTAGAAGATTTGATCTGATGCTTTTGTCAAACTACAGCACTTTCTTTTCAAAGGAATGGCATACGAGTCCTAAATTAAGAGCACCACAGGAAATATGGTCAATGTATGAAATAAATTGTCCAATCACAAAAAATGGAGAAAACAATTTATGGTGCTTCCTTGTAGCATTTAGTCCAAGAGAATAGCATATCAAAAGTAGGCCGAAATGAGAGTATCACAAAGGGTTTAATTATGAAGTCGAAAAAGATGGCCGCCATTTGACCAAAATAAGTGGGTATTTAAGCCTAGTACGCACACCAAAATGGTAAAAAGATTGTTCATTTTGACTTACGAGCTTGAAATTTTGCACAATGCTAAAACCCATTCAGCTCATTAATTTTGGATGTGGAGTCAATCGAAAATTAGCCTTGTATGGTAGCAATATTCAAGATGGCCGACAAAATGGTTGTTGCCAGCTCATAATGACCATGTTTTTTTAAAAATTATCTCTATTGGCCTTCCTTTCTTTGTGAGCAAAGTCTTTACCTGTTTTGTATTTTAACATGCATGTACTGTTGCAACGTAACAAGTTTTGTGTGGCAGCTGTCATGGTTCTTTGAATGAATATTACACGTACAGTAATATAATGCGTTAGTTACCTGCTACACTCTGCTTGGTGTTTGGAACAGAAATATTTGTTAAGTGAACAGTATGCGCTAGCTGTTCATGAAATTCCGAAAGCCGTGGGCCTCAAAAACGTCTGTTGTTTCGGTTTTTTCGGGCTTCGACCACACTTTAGATTATGCCAGAAAAGGAAAAACAGCCTGGTCTATATGGAAGAGTTTGGAGAGGTAACAGAAGAATTTTGTATCTCTAAGCATTCCTATAGAGTTAAGCAGCACATTTACCTCACATTTGTGCTTGAATGTTTTGCTGTACTCTTGTAGTCTTGTATAACACAGCCAACAAAAGCATGACTCTGACAGTTGACAAAGCACGTAAAGACTTATCCACAAGGAAAAGAAAAGAGTGTCACTGGATGCAATGTGGAGCACACCAAAATGTGTTGCGCATCAAGCAGAACTGTTTGGATCAGGCATTGATCCCTGAACAATATGATTATTAAAACCTGTTTATTAATGTTATTTGTAAAACATATCTAGGCACTAAAATCATCCTATCCGCAGAAGGACATGCAATATGACCAATAAATTACATGAGCATCAGTACATGTCCTTGATCTGGAAAACCTATATTATAAAAATCATCATCCTGTCCGCTTAAGTAGCTAAGATACAACCTAAGCTAGGGGGCAACAGCCATTTTGATTGACTCATTAACCAACATTAATCACCTTAATACATTCTAGCACTGTGGAACGTTTCATGCTTTTAAGTCAAAATACTAAATACCCATTCAATTTGGTCAAATGGCGGCCAATTTTTTGACGTCATCGTTAGATACTCCAATTTCGGCCTACTTTTGATATGTTATTCTCTGCACCAAATACTAGAAGAAAACGTCATAAATCATTTTCTTCCATTTTTTGGTGTGCCAACAAATTGATCCTACTAAAAAGACATCACCATAATAACTGTGTACGCTTGCTTTATTGAGGCCTTAAAATAAATCTAAACTGTAATTAAACGTGCGCAGAGTTTAGTGATGAGGTCTGGATAAAACAGTTTTGGTTCAATTTGTTTTTGATTAGACTGTGATTCCTAAGCCATAACAGTTCGTTTGAAGTTTTGCTTTTGTTCTACACAAGCTTAATTACAGTTTATTTTTCTTTTAGAACTCTGCTGACTTTCGATAATGGGTGTAATGTCAATCGAAAGGCCTCCATAAAGTGAAGTTAAGTGGGGGCGACAATTATTATAATGATGCCTTAGCGTTCGAAAGGCGCGGTGGCCAGATACGGTTGCCTATCCAGGGATTCTGTCACTGTGTTCGAATCCCACTCATATTCCACTAAGGCGGCAGAACTTTCTAGTATCCAAGATCTGTTCAGTCCTAATTGAGTAAGCGGTCATATGTTGTAGGAGGAAAGGCAGCCGAATAATGGAACAACTTTTATCGAATGCCAAGGTTGCGAATGGCTGCCGATCCATAGATGTCATAGTGGTTTATCCCTTCGCCGTCAGAAATTCTCCTTTTTCTTCTTCAACTTCTTTTAATGCTTGTGGGATTAATCTCTTTGCACTATTATACGATATAATTTATGCCTGAAAATCCGTTTCGCTGATCCACTCTTCGTGCTTTCTCGACCCAGAGCTAGCTCAAATCGTATAGTTGCACGATTAGTACTTCGTTAGTACAGATGGGTTGAATTAATTTTAACCCAGGAATTTATAAGCTGTAGTCTTCTTCAACTCTCGTCTCCGTGTAGCACTGTCAAGTCATGTAACCTGCACCCTTCAAATGTCCTTTCGACGCGCCAGTAAGCCTGCAATGATCAAAGACGATTTACCAACTAATCTACCATAGAAGCTCGCACGTGATCGTATATGCAAAAGATTCAATGAGGGGAGATGGGTTTAGGTTGAAATTGACCATCTTTTAGTCACTGCAACGTTGTGTTTTTGTATTTTTTATATGGCATACCTTTTCTGCCGAAATACGCAAAGAATGAATGAACGTAAGTTTTTTTGCAAGAAGCTACAAAAATCAGTTGCATGGTTTTTATAACTTGCACAGTTAAGGTTAATATAACCAAAAGCTTGCAATAATTTGTTGTACTGAATTTCTCTGAGCGAACTTTTATGCAGAAACTGTATAAAGTCTAGCACCTAAAAGTACACAGAGAATTGTAAATTATACAAAGATTGCCCTGCATTTTTATCGCACAATACTGTCTTTTTACACGGATTGTACTGTAGAGCTTATGTGATATTACTTTCAAGATTTCAGCTTTTCTACTTTACGAACATGCAACGTACATTCTGTTGCAGTTTCTTCCTTTGACTGAAAGGACTTCTCAGTTCCTCTCGAGTGGAACTCCTCGCTTTCCTCTCTTAGATTTGAAATTTCCCTCCTGAGAAGTAAAAATGCATCCGTTTGACACTAAACGGGTACAACTATCACATAACCTTGTGATACATAACCTTTTGCTAGAGGGTGCAAAGCAAGTTATTACATAAAAGTATTGCTGGAACGATGTCTAATCTATCATGCCCTTAAAATTTGGTGTGAAAGCCTCATACATCTCACACAGCCTGCAATCTTGAGGGGTGTAATTGGAGCAGTGACCTGAAAACTCTGGGATTAATTTTTTTCAGTTAAACTAAAAGGGCAGAAAATAGCCAAAAGTAGTATGGCAGATGAAGCCGTCCAGAAGCTGGTTGTTGTTCACCCATTTACTAATTTCAGATACTAAGTGAAAACCGTTTCCACTTAGCTATCATTGCGTCATACAACGAATTTCACACGTAACGTGTTTTTACTTTTTTCGTGATATATACTAATATATGTATTGATTTATTTCGTAAATTGACTGCATACAATGTTGTAATTAACACAAAATATGATAATAACAATGGAATAGAGATATAAAGATACTTACGCCAGTCTCTTTATTCTATGGAACGGGCTACAGCGTTTTGACGTGTATTTGAAATTTGAAATCATTTATTTCCAGAACAAATCTACCAGCTTTCTTGCATTTTATCCTTACATTCGTTACATATAAAGATTTTCTTGAACTTTGTCCTGAAAGTGGCGACTGCGGTGGAATTGCTGTACAGAAAAATCGCGGTTCGGTCATCAAATTGCGATAAAATAGTCTGCAGTATCATCTGTCAGACTGTTAGTTTTGTTAGAAGTTTTCGCTTCAATAGTAGGAAAAGATAAACCGCCTGGCTTAGATGCAAGTCAATCTTGTAAATTCTTCTGCCGAAACTATACGACCACTATTACGTGCCTAAAATTCTAAACATTCTATTCTTGAATCTTGTTTTATAGAATCACAGATAAAATGACTAGAAACGTAATTTTGTGTTTAGCTGGTAACTGCAACATTTGGCCGAATTCAATTCACCCGTCGTTGGTTGTTACTGTACATTTATTATAAGGCCTTTTAATAAAATAATATCATCTAAATTAAGTCTACAATCAGAGTTATTAAAGTTTAAAGGAAAAGCCTAAGTTCATTTGTTTTTTCGTTGTTGCACACTTTCAGCCATATTTACTCAGAGCAGTCGGATTTAATTGCACATCAGACAGCATCACACAGAACGTTGGGGCGTGAACTAGAGAGAAACTTCAAATTTTATACTTAAACTCGCAGTTTTATGTTTTATTGTCAGCGTCACACGGAAGAGTCACACTGAATATTTCAACCTTCACCTTCCATACGTGTACGAAACACTGTGAATTTTCCCCTCTCTGACGTCATCATTTGTTTTCGTTCGTTTGATTAAATCCCCAAGCAATCATTTGTTTACTAGAAATATGTAGGCAACAAAACATATATTTTGATGTATATTAGACCATAGGTCAAAATAAGGTATTGTCTCAAAAAGTCGTCCTATTTTCCTTTAATTTTAATTTATGTTTATTTTATTTTAGTTTATTGGTTATAAATTTTATTTTTTTATTTGTTTACACTCCTTTTACATTTCCCTGTAAAATGCAAGGCAGGATGCATAAAAATCATTTCAAAATATAACTCAACCAGCTGGCCGTGGTGTTTACGCTGATTAAACCTCATTAAAATCTTATGTCTATCTTGTTTTAAAAACAAAGGTTTGGAATAGTTCTACCAAAGATAATAATAGAAAATACAATTTGCCTTGAAAATAACGATTACCAAAGCAGGACAAAGAAACGAAAACTACACAAGTCAATGAAAATTACAGTTTTCGGTTTGGCGTAAATATTCTTAAGTTAGATGTATTGACTATTTTATTTCCTTCAATTCTTCCAAATATTGCTTATGTTTAGTCAAGTTGTGATAACGTAAAGTAATGCCAATGCAGTCCTCTACTAGGTGTAAACTGGAAAATATACAACACGATGTACTGCAAGTGGCTCAGTACTTAGCACAGTGAGTCTTTTAAGATAGGAACAATCACTTTATTGACATCGAGCAAACAACCTACGAGTGAAATATCTCTCACTGTCTTTTAATTGATACCGCGGCCATACAGGAGTGCATTATCGAAGTAAGGGATTAACATATGCTTTGTAGGTTTTTAACAATGTATCTTTGTTATTAGTATAAAAACATCTAAAACATGTATAACTCTGTAGGCTTTAGTTCTTGTTGTTTACAGTATTTTTAAAATTGCAAATGAGAGTTCACCATAATATGTAGCTAGATGCATTTGTCATAGAGGTTCCATTTAAAACGCACTGCAACTGAGGGTTGCCACAACCAAGATGCTACAGAGTGCATTTATTTGCAGAAATAAGTAACTGACGTGCATTTGACCACAAAGATAACGTTTCCATAGCATAACAAAGAACGGGATAAGTATTGCAACTGGTATGCAGTTTTAAATCCTCGACAAATAATTTACAGCGAACTGTCCTCACTACATCAGGTAAATCATTAATGTAAAGTACAAATAATAGTGGACCAATCGCTAATATAGGACTTCCGCAAAGGTGCCCGATATAACTTATCTCTGGTCAGGGAACCGAGAACCCACAAGCTCCTGCTAGGTAGTTTCTACTAGACAAACTTTAATCCATTTGATTAAGCTTTCGAAATGGCGCATGCCCGGAGCTTCGTTAACAACTTACGATGTACAACAGAATCAAAGGCACGAGCATCATCATTGGAAAGTACAACAAATTTTAACCCTTTGTCAAGGCAGTTACACCAGTCATTAACGCACTGTAAAACTTATGTACAAGTGGAACGGTTTTTCATAGACCACAGTTATGACTTTCGTAAGCAAAGTTTTAGAAAGCAAATTGTCAAGTCATTCAGCATTGAGACATATTTCAATAATTACACGAGTGAATGAGATTGGGCGATAATTGCGTAAGGCCTGAAGGGTCACTCTTTTTGAAAATGTCAGCAAAGAACCTGATTTTAGATAGGGTACCAGTTGCATACGACACCTCAAAATATAAATCACACTGCAAGTTGCATACTGCAAAGCTGCACATCGCATCGCATACTACAAAGCTAATAAAATACAATATTTTGCATTTAACACACTTAGAACTTTTGTGCATTATTTATCATTCGTTGTTGCATGTCATATTATTAAAAATCTTGAAAAATAGTTTAACTGGGCACTACAAGTAAACTGTAATATACTCTGCACGTTTTGCACAAGAGAAAATACCCATCCTTAATTTTAGGCTATTTTATTTCCAGTTCCGAAAGCACATATAACCCGTTGTTATTTGGGTCAATAATTGATAGACGTTTACCCAAGCAGCAAAACACCAAAGAGTCACGCAAAGTCTTTGAGTAACACTGAGTAATATATTTTTGAAGCAACTGCATCGTTAACACTTATAGTTTAGTTGCACATGCATTTCTCTTAATTCTCGATTTTTACTTTTCATTTGAATTCATCTTATATGCGTTATGTTTCGTCACATAACTTCATCTTGTATGGACTTGGGTTTATAGACTTCTACAGGAACGACCAACTCCCTAAAGTACAGTAGCTAGAAGTAAACTATACGGAATGGTTACAGTGGCAGTTGTACAGTCTCAGTTGTGCGTGTCGTAATTTTGTAGCATTGACTGATACTTGACTTTAATTATTATTTAATGATGGTAAAAAACCACTGTTAATTTATTTATGAAGCCAAACTTGGAAAACAGGAAATGTGAAAAACTTAAATCCCTGTCTGGATTTGAGCCACGGTACTTCTGCTTACAATGCAGTACTGTAACAGCTAGACTACCGTGGACAGCCAGTTTCACTACTTCCAACGTTAGATCGCTCACGCTAATACGAGTGTAGTGTTGGCAGCCACGTAGATTCTGAACATCAACGTATATAGCTGTTTTCAGCGACACAGTTTTACCAATGGGTGGTTTCAAATCTGTGTATCTTGCACTTGGGAAAATTAAACCTGCTAGCGTCGGTGTACAAGTAACAAGAAAATTAAGACAAGAAATAAACCTGTACGTAATATAAATAAGAGAAAAATAAAAATAGACTAAAAATGAAATTTAAAATTGAAGAAACTACTCAAACGTTTTGGTACTTCTTTTGCATTAAACAGTCACGTTTTCTTGGAATCATCATTCAGATGTCAGTGTAAAACGTAATACTGTAAAACATAAAATATCCACTTGTACTTTTTAAGATTTAGCGTTTTACATTTAATTATTGTTGAAATGGCGCAGAAAAAACCGTTTCATTGGTATCTACAACTGCATTTAAACGTTGGTATAGAAGCGTTTAAATTCGGAAACAAGCTTCTCGTACAAAACAATGCATAGCTCTCCTGATTCTGCAGTTATAAATTGAATTCCAGAGCTGCTCGTAAGGTTGCTTTAATGGCCTCTGTTGTGGAATTTTCAATCAAGCTGCATAATTTCCCGATTTTGGGTCTTTTGCGGTTTCTGTACGCGCTTCTGGCTAGTGATTTAGAGAAGATTTTATCGGAGATTTATGTTATTTGCAAATTATTTGCTGTGATGCGTCATGATTAAATCAAGTAACTACATTACAGGTCTTAATCAATCATATAGAAGGCAAAAATCTTGACGTTGGCTTGATTAATCCCGAGTTTGATATATAGGCTAGCAGAATTCGCACTTAAGCTAGCATGCCGAATACCGGATTATGGTGAACTATAATTACAGGTTTAGCTTCTGGTTGTGAAAAGTGTTGCGACCAGGCCAGGAAAGAAGGTAAGTTAGGTACTGGTACTGGTACTGGTACTGGTGGTACTGGTTAGCATGAGACCTACAATTTTGAGGGTCTGTACGTCTTGAATCAAATTGCTCACAACTACCATTTAGTAAATCACTCTATTTTTTATTTTGTTTTGTTACTTCCAAGCACATCATATACAATACATACATAACCATTTAGCATTGATTCCTAATGAGCTATTTGAAATATGGCTTCCACTTTTCATCCAGCCCAGCACAGCGCCTGGTCCCGACCTTCTAATGAGCTTTATTATTCTGTAATAAATTTAGAAAGAACTACGCAGTATACTTCCGATAGAGTAGATAGTTTTCACTTGCAGACCTGTACAACTCTGCCTACTGCTATAGGAACGAACTCTTTTAGCGGTATGCTAAACTAATGTGTAGTTAATCCAAATTGAGTGTCAAGCCGAATTATTAGAAAAAGTAGGTTTGCAATACCCCAACGCTCAATTTTTGAGCTGTCCATTTCTTCCAGGATTCTTGCGTCTTTCCTACAGGATTTTTACAGCGTTTGATTTGCTTCATTGTCCTTACTGCGAAGTTCGTGAATACCCTTTTCTCTCAAAGCAAATATCAATAATTAGTTCCAGGAACGCAGCGCTTGGCCTCTAAATCAAATCGGAAATGAAACTTCTAAGTGTAGTTTTTCGTGCAACATTTTCCTTTGCTGTTTTTTTTTGCCGCCTAATGATAATCCCTCCCCAGGTCTTCCATTTTTATGTAATTTAATTTAAGATTTGGGGAACTTACATATGACCACATCGCCTACTTTAAACGCGTTTACGTGTATGTAATTTGTCCATTTTAATGTTAATGCATTTTAAATATCTAATAAATCATTTTATTGTTGTTGTCGTCATAATCGTCATCCTTGTCGTCATCATCATCGTCGTCATCATCAGTAGCAGCATCAGCATCATTATTATTAGTGGAGAATACAATAATACCATAAATAGCTGTAACATTGTTATAAGAATTCGCCCCCTGGATTCTTGTAACCTAGTAAAATGCTCACCACACTAAAAATATTAATCTTTCTACTGTTAAGCTAATCTGTTTCTAAAGAAGAGCAAGAACGTTTTCGTGGGTATAATTACGATCTTTAACTATAGGGGGTTAGTGACAACCAAATTGCCACGACGAACAACCAGCGAAGCAGGCACAAGAATTCATTCGGTTAAAACTGAAAACGTTGTCCTGAGTGGACAACTGATTGTACTGGCTGGCTTTGAAAATAACTGATTATTCAGGCCTGACTGCTTCTTATACATGACATTAAAAACGTCGTTTATCTTTGTATACTGTCACTTTAGTTTAATTAGTTGACGTTTTAATCTGGGTTTGTTTCACTTTCACATGTTCGATGTGATACTGTGTTCACGTTGACAGAAGCTGCGAAACACGTCCACGGTTTTTCAAAGAGGTATATTTTAGAGACGGTTTTTTTACCTTAACGTGGAGGCTAGCAGAACTAATGTCATGTAACAGTATAGTAATTAGTGGTAACTAGTCTAAACACTGCTAAAGACTAGACTTTACAACTGACGCAGTAGCGTCATACAACTGCCGAAATGATGGAAATCAGCAAGTTTTGTTTACACTTTTAAATCGTCTATGCACTAATGTTATGAGGCAATAACATTACCACCTGGTATCCAAACTGTATTTAAAAATTGAAACCTAGTCGTTAATTCAGGTATTTTCAGATTCAGAGGTTTGCTGGACATAGATAAGCTCTATGGCCAAGCTACAGTTTAATTTTGTTTCAGAAAGTTATCTCGGTGCTTTAAAACCATCTCAGACATTATCATAAATTATAATGTTTTTTGCCTTTATTGTGATCGACAGCTTTTTTTCAGTAATGCAATAAATTTACGAGTTATATAACATGAGGGATTTTATATAACTCGCAAACTTATTGCATTATTCAACAAAAACTGTGGTTTAAAACATCACACATTACCAGGGGTGTAGTTCCATTTTTTGCAACTTCTTCAATGTCATTATTGGTTTTAGCTAAGTTTATCCTTATTGCATTGGCCATCATAAAGGACATAATTATGGCTTAATAAGGTTTAATTAAAGTTTCTTCAGAAACTTGTTGAGGTACTAAGTGAAAATATTGAGACTAACTTCGTCAAAATATTTAAGTACAGTAAGGCTGAAATATCGAGATAATTATGTCAAATGAAATCACAGCATACGTCACGGGTAGATACGTCACAAAATTGCATTGATTATGTCAGTCGTTAATGTCATTAACCTGCATAAATTGCTGATTATCGCCAATGTTTACCGAAATAGCTGGATTATTCAAATAATTAGTTTTAATGTTTCTTTACGGTTCGGATGTTTAACTTAGTAAATGTAGCAATACCTCTTGTTTTGGAAATACTGATTGCTGAAAAATTGAGTCACTTTTCATTAGCTACGGCCGCGAGAGATGAAAGTGGCATTTCGAGTTGTTTTCTCTTCAGCTGAAATTCATCCCAAGTGCAATCCGTTTTTAGTTTCAAATAAACTCACTCTGGGAGGCGAGATGTGACGTCAGGGCAAAGTAACTATTGAAAATTGTGATGTGCTTATTTTCGTGGTTTTCGCAGTGCACCTACCGTTGTTTTGTTGTCGTAGTCGTTGTCGACAGCAGCAGCAGCAACAACAACAACAAGAGCGCCCGCATCACCACCACCAATACCAAGAGCAGCAGCAGCAGCAGCAGCAGCAACAACAACAACAACAACAACAACAACAGCAGCAGCAGCAGCAACAACAACAACAACAACCTTACATAGAATGAGATTCATTTACTTTACGCCAAAAGCCATCTTCGAAAGATGGCGAATAGATTTAATTAGATTATTGATTGTACTAGAGAAAAATGTCTGTGTAATTTCATTACGAGGTGATTGGTCAAAACCTTTATGTGCGATCACTTGATCTTATTGCTATTGTCCCCCCTTAGCGTGGTAATTTTGGATTCGATTACCCAGAAAAAGATTGTCTGCAAAAGCTCTTTTCTATAGTTAGTTTCATCTTGTCATCAAGGTCAAAAAACATGAACCTTAATACGTCTTGAAGGCAGAAATTTCAGACTGAAAAATAAAATTAATCGAGATAGTATTGATCTTCTAACCTACAGTTGTCACATCAAGCATACAAGTGTAAAGGTGGTACTGAACGCCACTCAGCTTCTTCGTTCATTTAGTATTTCAAAAATCATTTCTTGGTTCATTCATTCATTCATTCATTCATTCATTCATTCATTCATTCATTCATTCATTCATTGTTTGTTTCCTCGCTCGCTTGTTTGTTCTTTCGTTCGTTCGTGGTTAGTTCATTCCTTCGTTTGTTTATGAGTTCGATTATCCGTTCTTTCAGTTATTCGTTTATTCATTCGTTTGTTTTTTTTGTCGTTTGTTTGTTGGTGTTGGGAGCTAGTACATTTTTATGATGGGGGTGCAACTCTTTAACTGCCACTCATTCACAAATCAGACTAACTTGTTGTGTCATCTTTTATTTATAGTAAAAAGGGTTATGTGAGCGGTTGTTGTCCTACAATTTTCCAGAGGGCAACAAGTTATGTGAACCAGAAATCAACGACACAGGAGTAACTAAACTTCTTTTTGGAATGAAGTTGCAATGTCGAAAAGCTCACTTGAAAAAACATTGGGTCTAAGGCTTGACGTTATATTTTACGGGGGTCTGCTTAGGCGTTATGGTTTTTCATATTAACCGAAAGAAGCATCGATTTTTGAGCATTTCAAGTATTCGGTATCAAGCAAAATTCAGTATGAAATGGAAAAAATGATTACTTTTACAATTTGTATTGATCTTTTAGCTCGTTTAGAAAATCAAACATTACATCAAAACAAACTATAAGTAATATAGCAATAATAATAATAATAACAAAGTAAAAGAAAAGTAGTCTGCAACCCTTCTCCTAGGAGGATAAGAAAATGAAAGAGGAACCCGGACGTAGCTCACAGCTCACACAACCGTCAGTAAAACAGCTTCAGTCCATGGACGTAATCATCAACAGCGATGACGACAGCTACAGCATTAAACAAACGTGGACCGGGAAATGGCTTTTTAGGTCGTCTTGGTTCACTTTTGGCTCAAGATACACCTCCAACGTCTGGTTAGTTGTTGTCACCTCTCCATTCAGCTTGGCTTAAGATTACGCCGCACATAGTACAGTTCCCACATATCACAGTTCCCGATAGTCCCTTTATGTCAGATTAGCAAATAGATGTGAACCAAATTTAGAGCGACTTTACAGTGTTAACCATATTTTAGAGTAAAGTAAAGTCAAAGTGAAAGCAAAAGCATCTTAGGCTGCTTTCAGGTTTAGCAGTTCCAATGTACTGTCCTGGATATCTGGGTCATGCATTTTCCAAGATCATGTTATGTATAAACAGGTTAAAGAATATTTTGATTGGAGAGCCCTTCTCACAGACTGTTATGAGTAGGAAGCCCTTCTCACAGACTATACTTCTCACAGCAATATCTAGTTTAGCTATGTGTAAGAACCTTACTGTTGGTTTGATTTTTGTTATTCGTTCGTTTGTTCGTTCACTCAGTCATTGATTGCAATTGCATGCAATTTAGATACAAATAACTTGTATTGAATCTTGATAAAGTGTGAACTGGCAATTATTCGTTGACAGATGAACCTCTCATAGTATATGCAGTGGATTTTTAAGTTTGCAAGAACGAAGTTTTTTTGCAATGTAACACAGCTGTATGAAAAGTAGAAGATATGCGTTCGACACCCGACAGTGACCAAGATTTTTCAGACTCTAATTGAATTTCGTTTGTGTGTGATCAGGATCTTTAAATGGCGCACTTTAGAATCCGTGCAACGAAAGGCATCAGGGTTTATGTATCTCCTGAATCGACTCATACGGTCATACCTGATTACCTGTTGCAAACTCTCGAAATTGTGAGTCTCAAACGCCGAAGAGACCTATTGTCGCTTGTGTTTGGATATAAGGCAACGCGCGGTTTCTTCCGTCACCATAGATGGACAGTTTTTGCATTCAAGATCAACCAGTACGCGTGGTTGAATGCTTTTAAATGGAATAGAACCGTCGAGTCTGTGGACCTCATTTTATATCAGATTTTCTAGCCTGCGGAATGAATTACTTGTAGACGTAATTCTAATTACATCGTTATCATCATTAAAACAGGCTGTCATGCTTCATTTTACAATTCAAGAACATGCTTTTTAAATTTTAGGCCCTTGTAAACCACAGTTTATTGACTCTTAACAGTATATAATTTCATTTGCAGATCTTCTTATTTATGGTTATTTGTAAATATTTTTTGTAATTTACGTACACTGTTTAAAATGCTTTATGAAATTTTTACCCTGTTTTAATTTTTATTTTCCTACTATGTACCTACTTCTGGTTGGATGACAGGCAGAGACCAGTTCGAGGATTTAGTTCCTTGCTGTCATCCATGGCACAACTGTCGTAAATCTATATAATTTCAATGTTTACCTTTTACTCATGTATCATTGAGCCTAATAAATTAATAATAATAATAATAATAATAATAATAATAATAATAATAATAATAATAATAATAATAATAATAATAATAATAATAATAATAATAATAATAATAATAATAATAATAATAATAATAATAAATTTTAGTTGGCATATAGACAGCGAAATATAGCGTGTTTGTAATACTGCTTCCTCAGCTGTTGCTAATAATAAATGCACTTTTAGAGGAACACATCTGGCTTAATTAACCGTTTTGAGCTTACGAGCTTCAACGTGGAAAACTACTTCACCTCATCTAGATTATAGTTATAAGACAAATATGAGACAATACAAACAATTTACAGGATAGGAACTTTCGCGAAGATTTATGCTATTAATGCATTGAAAGTAGAAAAAATGTTAGAGTATTTTTAAAACGCGTAAGATCGGCAGTTCGGCATAGAGTCGCAATTCCACAGTTGTTATCCTTTCTTCGGATAGATATTGCACTTTTCTTGATTAGGCACTATGTTCATAGAGCATAATAAACGAGATAAATCAACTAGTTTGTGATGCCGTTAAATTATTGAATTACGTTGTTATACACGAAATAACAGGGACAAAACGCCTAAAGCTGAGTTAGCAAATTACATGTAACTGGTAATGAGACACACGCCGAAATCAGATTCAGTTTGTGTGCATGCATTCAATTTACACGGCAAAATAGCGAATCATTTAGCAAATTGCATTGCCAGGCCGATGCTTATGGAGTATGCATGAATTTTAACTTGTCCTTTGAAAACTAGAATGTGATAACTAGAAGCTACCTTAGCCCTTTGAAGAATAGAAAGTGACAACCAGACGTTACCTAAGCTCTAAGTCACCTAAAATGACGGCATTTTTTTACGATTTTAAGTCAACGTAAATTTCTTTGAAATTTATAAAAAAAGTATTAGAGTTAGCATAGTGTTTTTTGTCCGTGTAAGAATTTGTTTTCGAATTCGGTGTAAAACTAATGAAAGAGCTGCAACAAAAAAGTCTTAACCAGTAAATCAATAATTTGGCTGTCGGTCTTTAAATAGCTTGCTGTGACGATAAGTGAATAGATATTCGTGATCTACCAATGAAAACAAGATCTACAGTACAGCATCTTTGTTTACGAAATAAAATTTTATCTGCATAATGCGATTTTTATTTCCTCTTGACTGCTTATTATTCTTAATTATTCAAGTGATTATTAGGGTTGTTAATATTTCATGAAGTGAATTAATGCTATCTGCAGTTTTAACTGATTTCGAAATCGATTATAATTTCCCCATGTATTGTACACTGTTTCAAAATTGTACAGAACGAATTTGAACTAAAAACCAGTAAACAGACGACGGTGAACGTCTTGTACAATGAGTTTAGTCGCCACGTAAGAAAAAAGTAACTTTAAGCGCTTTAAAGCACGTTTAATAAATCTTTGGCGACTTTTCGCGAAAAGCACTAATGATCACCATTTGCCGCAAAGATTTAAATTTTCGAAGCAAAAATGCATCTTTTGTAAACAGTAACTTTCTTATACTAACTTACTGCACAAGTGTGATAAGTATAACAGCCGAGTGGTTTAGATTACTTTCTTTCGTTCCATGTTGACCTTGGTGCCAACACAAAAATGCTAAAAATACGAGACATCATATGAGTCATTTTGGGGAACCTCACTAGCTCAGCTTCAAATTCTAACAGGTGACAAATCATTGGGATCATACACGTCACAATTCCACCGTAATTACAATGTTTACAAAATATAAGGATGTCCAGTAACTTTCGATGGCTTTGTTAAAAAAATAAATGTGAGCATGACTTCTGTGAAAACATATCCAAAGTGGTTTTGGGTTTTTCTATAAGCCAAACGTCCTAAAAGCAAAACTATATCTTGTTTTAAGTTAAACGATGGTCAAACTATGAATTGACTTGGCTTTAGTATTTCATCTTTAATCAATGCTGCTTTGTTCAATTGGGGTCTTTAGATTGTAACCGCACCTTAGATTGCGCCACTGTCTTATCTCTATCTACAAGAATGCTCGCCCCATTCTTTCTAATGAAAACACTACCACTATTTCCATTACACGTTAAAATCTCTGAAGTATTAACTAACACTTGCAATTCTTACTTAAGCTATATAAACAGTAAATGAAAATCTTTATTAAATGAAAGTCAGTATTTGGCTATTGTCATTATCGTTAAGGAGTGTATTATTCACAAAGCATAAACTTTGTCAATATTACTCTCATCTGTTATTACACTAGAGATAGTATAGTGATAACTATATCAGCGAAAAATGATTGCACGGAGGGCTTTGAAATGGTTCAATCGTGTCTTAAAGTGCTTTCTTCTCAAGATTAAAAGGAATCTTCACTTTATTACGCATGTTTATGAGTATTGGTCATTTTCACTTTACGTGCGAAACAGCTCGAAGTTAGTTATGGCAAGCGTGGCTAAAACTGTCATAACTACCTTGGGGCTTTAAGGTCTGCTAAGTTGTTAATAATAATAGAGATTATTGATGCATAGCATCACTGTTTACACTATTATTAGTAAAGAATGCTTCCTGTTCAGATTTTTGGTCACCTCTGGTTGACGATACGCCTTATATGTGAACACCAGTGAACTTCTTATTTTGTTTTATGTGACTCCAGGGACAGGCATTTGTAGACAAGAAGTTTTCTAACATCACACCATTTGAGGCTAAAAACTTATTACGATTAGATTAGAGCGCATTTAAACGTTGCTGGTAAAGAAAGTAATCAAGATTGCACGTTCGTAAGATTTTTCTGGTCGCCTTTACTCACCTAATCGTTTTATAGAAACGTATGATAATAAAATCTGTACAACCAGAAATATCTGGCGGTCACAGGCATAATCTAGTTAATTAATAATATCGTTAGTCGCCAGCTAATTTGAGAAAAGTGTTGATAGTTGTTACACTTGTAATAAGCAATCTGAGCGGCGCCTACGTACCTAGCCCCAGAAATTTGTTGGCATCTGTATATTTTGTGGGTTTTTTCTTAATATGCTATCGTGTAAGACTTTAAATGTTTAACAATCAAGCTGATATCAATGCAAAAATTTCTCCGAAATGCATGTTACCTGCCGATGTGAATAAATGCTTAATGATTGCAGATTCGTGAATGATGATTCTTATACACAGTCGTCGTAAATATATATAAGCATTTACAACAATCGTTATCGCTACTATTTAATGTCGCTGTTGATATCATGACACATGGTCATGATTTTAATCTCATCTTTGAAGTTTATTTTTATCGCAAATAGCAAATAAGCAGATAGTTTACAGGATTCCTATTAATAGGCATTTTTACTCTACTGCCGTTTACGTCGTTAAGCAAGATTTGAAATTACTTTCACTTATCCATTTCTCGTTTTCATCTGTCTCTTCCTCTTTCTCGATTACTTCAGCTATAAATTTCACAATCTTGGCAGAATTTCGCAGAAATATGAGCTTAAGACAAGCAGCGTGTAATTCAGCAAATGCTATGTACAGGTATACCTGTTTCTTAATTCTCGTATGTCAGCGTATCTTCCGTGAAGAAGCATGAGGTTGCAAAACACTGTGCATCAGCTGGCTTCTTTGGCTTCATCTGCGCAATGGTGCTTTAGATTACTATAACCTCCTCGCGCCATCTGACGGTAGACTGTAAAGTTGTGATGATTTTTAAAATATGTTTTTGTTATTATGTTATTCTGGGGTTGAGAATGAGCTTGAGGTTATACTGACTGATTGACTAACTGACTGATTTACATACTTACTTTATGTAGCTCAGTTGTTCGCAGATATTGAATGAATCCAACAACAAACGGGCATGCAAAGTTAAGTATACTGATGATCAGTCTTTGGTGAACTCTGCAGACTACAAATGCGAATGTATACGAGTGTATTAAGAAAATTCTTTTCCCGTGTAAATAGAGGAGCTAAATTATTATTGTACATAATATTATAAAATAAATATTTATTGTTGTTGTTGATGTTATTATTATTATTATTATTATTATTATTATTATTATTATTATTATTATTATTATTATTATTATTATTATTATTATTATTATTATTATTATTATTATTATTATTATTATTATTAGTCTCTCTCTCTCTCTCTCTCTCTCTCTCTCTCTCTCTCTCTCTCTCTCTCTCTCGCTTTCTCTCACCCTGTGTTTCCAAAAACAGAAACGTTACAACAAAGAAATGAGTCAGAACAGCCGTACTTTTATTTATCACAATTTGCACATGTTCTTTGTGTTACTCCAGCTTCTGGAATGAATACCCGATGGTTTACCACTTCTGGTCTAACATGCGGCGCTACTGGTTATGACAAAAGCCTCCGGCACAGAACATATAACTTGTCTGTAATCTGTAAAATTATAATTGTATCTCATTAAATTTGCTAACTGTGCAAGACGTAAGTGATGAAAAACGATGAAATAATTGCACCCATGAGGCGCAAACCCTGAAAAGCCTTAATCGTGTACAGCTGAAACTTACAACATGAGTATAAAGGAGCAAATTAGTAGGTGAATATGGTCACCTGCGCTCACCATTCAAAGAACACTTGATGATTAAATAGGTTTATCGAGTGCAGGAATAAATAGAAATGACAAATGAATATAGATCAATGAAAACTTCTCAGTGATAACAGAAACCTGAATGGAACAGATCTCCTTACGACAACTAAAGCTTTGAGACATTGTGTGTGTGTGTGTGTGTGTGCGTGTGTGTGTGTGTGCGTGCGTGTGTGTGTGTGTGTGTGTGTGTGTGTGTGTGTGTGTGTGTGTGTGTGTGTGCGCGTGCGTGCGTGCGTACGTGCGTGCGTGTGTGTGTGTGTGTGTGTGTGTGAGCGTGTGTGCGTGCGTGCGTGCGTGCGTGCGTGTGTGTGTATCTTATCTAATGTGTGTTGGTGATAATCTAATGTAACTATCAAAAGAGTTGCTGCAGAGACTGTGTAATCTAAAACTAGCTATTAATTGTTACTAAATATAAACACAAAAATGACGAAAAAATGTTCTAATATAGGTGTAGATGTGCAATCCTGTGCCTGTAATTAAACGTTTTTCGAAAAGTGGGCGTGGCCAGGTCACGTGACATTTGCGTGAAATATTAAAACAACGTTGTAGATCTCGTTGAAATAAAGTCGTTCAAAGCTAGCAGAAGGTAATGCTAAACGCTTGCGGATTGTTTGTGAAGGTAAAAAATGGAAGGTAAAAAACAGAGAGTGTTTTAGGAATTTGGTATGGTGGTGAAGAGGGGGTTAATTTGAACTTTATCACATTAACCCCTTTATTAAAGTTTAATAAACCCAGCAGGGTAAAACGGCTCAAGGAGCCACATATACGCACAATATACTCTTCCATTTCCTGACATGATGATTTGTTTGTAAATATACACTTACGTATATTTAAACGAGAGTATATCCAATAAGTACGAATTAATACAGCTGAGCACTGAGCAATTGACGTCAAATAAAATGTCAATCATTCTCAGTCAAGCTCTGCTGACTGTCCAATCAGTGCGCATATTTTTCACACGCCCACAGAACCGGTTCATTACCTCATGTTTCGGGACAATAGCTTTAACTATGTATTGACGGTATATATTATATTCTTATGAAAAATGCTCAACTTTTTATGAGTTTGTGGGAGAGAAATCAGCCTTGTTTTAGATCTTATTACAGGCTGTCGATTGTCTGGATTGTCGATTAAAATTGAGTATGAATTAGTGGAAACACATAGTATAATTTCGTTTTTATAGGAAGAAATGCGCGGCGCTTGCGTCTATGAGTTACTGATTTTGTTACTAATAAAAAACGCAGTTTAGTTTAATGTAAGATTTTGCAAGCTAAATATAGACAAGTATTAACTTTAAAAAAATACAAATTAACTTAACGAGGTTAATTAGGCCTATCATGTGACACTGCTTTAATGATCGCAAATCTAAAATGGCCTACGTGTACAGAGGTGACAATGAAATTTATGACTTTATATTGAAGCCCGAGTTGGCAGATATAAATGATTCAAGGTTAACATGCATGTAAAAATTACAGGCTGAGCACTTCTAAGTAGGTTTGCGCAGGATGTAGGAATGGCCAAGTTAGCAATAGTTGAAGCCCAGGGGCAGAGTTGAACTCATCTACGGGAATACGTGACAACTGTCAGGATTATGTGGTAAGCGAGCACACTCATAGGAATTCACATTCACGCAAAATATTTTCTTTTCTGGTCAGTTTTTATAAACCTCAATAAGATCTTCACGGTCCAAATTAATTCAAATGTGGTCAAAGTTTATGTTATATATCAACGTAAAATTTGAATTTTGAAATAGTCAATTTTATGCTATTTTCCTGGCTATAACCATTATTAAAAGATGCCATTGGGACTTATGACGTGCGTCACTTGGGCAAGATTGTCTATGGAATAAAATAATCAAATTTATTCCATTTCCGTAGTCTAACAAACAGTTGAAAAAATGCAAAAAGTGGATAAAAGCTTGCTAACGACCACATAATTAGTTGGAATTAGAAAAAAATACGTCGCAGGTATGATGTGTTCCTTTAGTCGAAGGCAAAAGAGACTTTCGTAAATAAATTTTGTTGCTCATTTATTGTAAAGCAAGGCTAACTGGCTTAGTTTCTTTATTATACTTATGTCTCTATATTTTGTAGTGCTTTGAAACTTCGTCTCTACATTCTGTTTAAATTACTACTTGAAGTGTAAAAATAGCTGTTACTCTGCGAATTTATGTTTATGAAAAGTGCAATCAGTTTATCTGCTGATTAGACATTAATTGTGACTGTCGTGTTGTTTAGTTTAGTTTAGTTTAGTTTAGTCTAGTCTAGTCTAGTCTAGTCTAGTCTAGTCTAGTCTAGTCTAGCCTAGTCTAGTGTTTAGTTTAGTTTAGTTTAGTCTAGTCTAGTCTAGTCTAGTCTAGTCTAGTCTAGTCTAGTCTAGTCTAGTCTAGTCTAGTCTAGTCTAGTCTAGTCTAGTTTAGTTTAGTTTAGTGTTTAGTTTAGTTTAGTTTAGTGTTTAGTTTAGTTTAGTTTAGTTTAGTTTAGTTTAGTCTAGTCTAGTCTAGTCTAGTCTAGTCTAGTCTAGTCTAGTCTAGTCTAGTCTAGTCTAGTCTAGTCTAGTCTAGTCTAGTCTAGTCTAGTTTAGTCTAGTCTAGTCTAGTTTAGTGTTTAGTTTAGTTTAGTCTAGTCTAGTCTAGTCTAGTCTAGTCTAGTCTAGTCTAGTCTAGTCTAGTCTAGTCTAGTCTAGTCTAGTCTAGTCTAGTCTAGTCTAGTCTAGTCTAGTCTAGTTTAGACAGTTGTTGTTCAGCGTGAGCTGCTGTCCCGAATGCCGCTGAGCGTGCTTACGTTACAGCGGGGCGGAACGATAGACCAATATGATTGACGTCAATTATTCGTCCCCTACAACATAGAGGTCAAAGTTGTAATCTCGCCAAAATGGCTATTAGTTCGCACAACTTGCACACAACATTGGACACTCATAATGCCTGTCAACCATGGAATTTGTCAATATTGCTATGATGATCAGATTAAAGACAAAAATAATTTTATTCTCGAACGAAAAATGTTTAATGAAAGCGTTATTTGGAAGAGTATACTGATCATTAGTTTGCAACTTTAAACTGAGTAAGGCCTGCAGTTAAATGCTAGATTAAAAAAAACCGAACCCAATCTTAAACTATAGCACAATACAATCTACCCTACGAGATACTGAAACGGAACATACTATTTTTCAAGAATGACTTATGTGAAAGACTTATTACCACAGAAACGTAATTTTGCCCTCGCGTGCTTAGTTCATCGATGTCCCATGCATTTCGCCATTCGCTATGGCCACTAGTGCCTGCATCTTGGAAACGTATTCCACAAAAAATAGGTGCTGCACATCTCAGTTCATATGTGTTAGTTTCTGCCGAACTACACACGTTCGACAGCTCATACGTGAGCACAACGGTAAATTTGAATTTTGAACTTAAAATTTGCCGAGTTTTTGTATAGCACACAGTACAGTAGAACTGCGCTTCAATTTTCGCTTTTGCAAACACGTACAACATGCTCATGTAATATTTGTGTTGTTGAAAATTTTGGTCAGTTGTGATGTCATCACCATTTATGCTCGCTCACCGTTAATTAAGTTTTTAACCAATCATTTAATTATCAGAAACGCTTTGACATTATTATAGGTGATACAATGTATAGTTTTCACTGCACTTCAAAATCAGGTAGGATATCAAAAATCATCCTGCTTTCCTTTAAAGCTTAAAGTGTGTCAAGTTACTATATAAAAGAATATTCGTATTAACTGGGTAATGTTACCACCAAACCCAGCAAATGTCAACGGTTTATTTCATTGTGCGCCGCAATGTTTTTAAAGCGCAATAAATTTTATTGTGGCGTAAGGATGGTTAAATAAACATACACTTATGAGGTATTTGAAATCATCTGCTAGCGTTTTTAATTGCTAAAAACGTCTGTCTTCACTTTAGGAATTAGACTTTGAAAACACATTTTATCTCTTTGTTAATCCTATTCTTGTAACAAGCCTATAAAGCGTTGCAATCTCCTATAATAAATTAATGGTATTTGAAACCAATGACTGTCTTTGGCTTTGCAGCTGTGACTTCGTCACTTCCAATGTGCTTACAGATTAGTATAATAATAACCACGTGGCTTCATCAATTTTCATTTGTGGGTCATATTCCCACCAGGCAACAAGTTGTCAAGCACAATTTATTGTAATCGATCGTTCAGTTGTATTAATACTCTAGCAGCATAAAGAAATATACTACGTGAACGAACGTGTAAAATTGACTTTTTTTGTTATTGACGCTGGTTACAAGAACGAGACTGAGTGTACTGAGATGTGGACGTCGACATAGTAAGTGCTACGTTTACATACATCGGGTGTGCTGCCACCTAGTCCCCCCTCCGAGAAACGTCAAACATGCACATTTGTTTACGTAAAGTTTCGTTTTTTTATCTTGCCTGAGGAAGTGTCCACATTTTTGGACTTCATTTTAATTAAATTTTCAGAATTATTAATAGTGAAGATCGATTGTTTCCAATTTTCTGAACATTGCAGATTTCGCATTTACTCGCAATTGTATATCTGGTAAACTAGTTTAACCTACAGCCAAAGAAGTTATTAGGCATCTTAGATTACACGCCGACACTGTTTCACTTGTCTGACAATACGGTAAGCGCACCTTACGCTGTAGTTTTGTTGCCGACAAAATTTTTGTAATACGTTGAAAATTCAAAACGTTTACAACACCTGATTCTTTTGATGCATCTACACTGACTCCCTCCTTTGCCTAGTTTGCGTTGCATTATTTTCCTTGAACAGACGTAGTTCTCATAACCTTATTCGTCACAACATTCTATGACTTTGTATCAACTTTACCGTTTTGAAGCAGCACACGGTGTTGCGAAAAATTTGTTCCTAATACGGGTTTAAAGTATTAGTGGAATTTCAGCTGTTTCTATGAAAGCCTGGCTAATGGAGACTGAGCTTATGTTAGTAGATTGATGTCCTCCCTGGATAATTAAAGGTTAAATTAACATTGACAATTTAGCTGTGCTCATGCTAATTATGACAGCGCATGCGCACTACTCATTGCCTTCTTGTTTAGAATAATAGTGACTTGTTCAACGTCAAACCAAATAAATGCACCCAATGTGCACAGTCTCATGAATTTAGCTAATTAAGCCTATGATATGATAAGATTCTTTAAAGCACAAGGAAACACACTTCATGAATAAAGCTTAAAAATTGTTTTGAAATTTTATATCACATACATGCTGTCTTATTGCGTACAGGGCTTGCGTTAGTTGTAATATAAAATTTTTAAATTTAAGTTACCGCGATGACTGTTAGGGGTACCCATTTTAACGGTAAGCCGTTCAAAACAAGTGTAGCTAACATTGCGTAAAGTTTGAAAAAAATAATTAAAGCACTCGTAGCGCACTCTTGCCTTACTACGGAAGAGTTTAAATTACTTTATATTGTCAATAAGGTCAATAATGTGTTTTCTGTGAATCAGTGATGTACATTATAATGGTGATGCGGTACCGTTTCACCAAGTGGCGCAAATATTTTAAATTATTAAGAATTTTCTTCTGTACATAAGTTTTTCAAACACGTAAGCTTAATGCTAAGTAATATAACTTTGATGGAAAGTTCTTTGAGAAATACCTTGAAATTCCTCTTTCTTCCAATTTAAGAGTATTGGGTAGTTGTTAAGAAAGACAAGATAATATTGGGTATTATAGTGATGTGTTCCACCGATTTCCCTGTGGCAACCTTTCAGCGTTAAACAGATCCCGCATGTTTGTACTGATGACCAATATCACCCTATTGTGGATGAAATATTGAACAAGCCAAGCAGCAGCTGGGATGTACACGCTTCTCTCATAAACGGGTGGCTATACATATTTGCACAGCACGGCAAACAATTACATCTGCATCACAATGCATAGTAGTTTTTTTCTCATTGCTTCATAGCTTGTAAGTTGTATACAAATAAATGATACATTCGTCTGTCATCAAATATCTAAGAAAATGGCAGAAATTTAGGAACTTGTGCGCCCCGGTTTTGGGACCGCCTCCCTTGACTGTCTTCTGGAAACCATTCGCTGCCGCGGATCGATATGCAGCGGATCACGTGACCAGCGTGTTGAATTTTTCATGGCTACGCCACGGCGCTAATCGGATCTCACTCTTCGCTGATTGGCCGGCTGGTATTTTTGCGATGCTTGTATCATTTCTATGGGGAGCGTGCGGAAGCCAGTGCTGCTGAAAACAGGGTGTAGAAGTTGCGCTATTTGCGCTGTTGTGTTAGTGGCTTCATTCTGATTGCTGAGTGGATAAAAAACATTAGTTGGCTAGTGATGCGCATTTAGGACCAGCCGTGTTTAATGAGTGCTGTATTTTTTCTTCAGAATTGCCACCTTGCACGCAGACGGGCCAGACATAAGTCCAGGAGATGCTAGTGCGAATGGTCGCCTGAAATCGAAACATTCTGTCATGGGTATACCTGGTTTCGTAAAACCGTCACGACCGACGTCTCTTTTCATCTTCACGGAGAAGAATCCTATCCGAAAATATGCCCGGATGATCGTCGAGTGGACATATCCTTTTATAGTGTTATTGAAGCTTTGATGATTTAGTTTAATTAGTTTTTTAGTTTAATCTCACCTCACCTTAAACAATTGTCTCGTCTCAAAGAACCACATTGTCTCACGCCATTTCACGCCTTTAGTTTTCATTTCACGACAAATAACTGGAATTTCCAACATAACGATACGTGTAAAATTTTGTTTACAATTTATTTACACTATATATTCGAGTATTTTAAAAGCAAAATGATAAGCCTAAGTGTGAAATTTAAAAATTGTCTTGGAAATTTTTGACTGCATGAAAATTGTTACAGGGGTTTTGGACACAGACTATCGCGACATAACATTTTAGACACATAGATTATTTAGGCACAGAACATTTTAGACATACGTCATTTGGACACAAGATATTTTGCACACGTAGATTGTTTAGACACATGCATTACTTGGACACATAAGACATTTGAACACTTAAGTATTTTGGTAACGCAGATCATTTGGACACAGGTAATCTGGACACAATGTAATTTGGACACAAGGTCTATTTGGACAAACATTGGACAACGAAAAATAAGCTGCACATATCTTAATGTTTTACTGTTACAGTGTTCATTTCTTGCGTCAAAATGACCTATGTGCCCAAATGATTTGTGTGTCCAAAACACTTAATGTCCAAAATACCTGGTGTCTGATTATCCTAAGTGACTAAATACTTATATTAACAATAATGCCCAAATGGCTATGTGTCAAAATGACGTATGTATCCAAATCGCCTTGTGTCCAAATGTTTCGTGGTGAAGCATCCTGTGTCCAAATATCTGTGCCGAAATGACCTATGAAAATAATATTTGTAAACACTGTGGTGTATTTGCTTTATTCCACCCAGAATTTAGTTATTGTTTACACCATATCTTGCCTTTGTCTGATTCATTCTCTCTCTCTCTCTCTCTCTCTCTCTCTCTCTCTCTCTCTCTCTCTCTCTCTCTCTCTCTCTCTCTCTCTCTCTCTCTCTCTCTCTCTCTCTCTCTCTCTCTCTCTCTCTCTCCCTCTCCCTCTCTCTCTCTCTCTCTCTCTCTCTCTCTCTCTCTCTCTCTCTCTCTCTCTCTCTTTCTCTCTCTTTCTCTCTCTCTCTCATTTTTATTTTCACATATGAATTTTATTTTACTACATTTGTCTTCATTTCATTTCACCTACCTTTTTGCACGCTCTTTTGCTTACTTACAAAGTGTGCAAACAAATCGGCCAATAAAATCACTAAGTCTACCACAAGCCGCTTTCCTTTAATACTTCACTATTCTATCCTACCGCAATTTTACGCAAAACTAAAAGCTGCTTTGGTCGTGAGTAAATGGAGCTATTTTCTTGAAAAGAGAGGAATCAAAAACATGGCGTGTTTTAGGTTTTTTCGCAATGATGGATTAAGTAGTAAGTTATAATGCGGCATTGTGCGCGTTTGTTATTCAAACAGTTTAAGTTTGTATGCATTGTAAACTGATGATTGATTTGTAGTCTTGTCGCTATATGAAGCCAGAGCATGTGCGACAATTTATGTTCAATAACGTCTGTCAAAGCTCGAAGCTTCTGCAACATAATTCCCAAATATGTCATTATATGTGAATATTACACGAAATAGAGGGATTACAAAACGAATGAAGGTGTAATGTGGTGCATGCCGTGTTTTGGATGTAGAGAGTCTGTGCAGTAACTCTTGATTTATTCTTTTAGTTGACAGAGTAAACTAAGCGAACATTTTTTGTAAAACTTTACCAGAGTAGTTACAATTAAATAAGTATGTTGCATACTAGTCAGCGTCTTAATACAGATTTTCAACATGTGTCTATTTTGCTCCATTAATTAGTTAAATGAGGACGGGGCGCCATGATCGCCAGCTGATAGTAGACCTATTTGATTTTCTGAGTCGTTTTGAAATTGATCTAAGAAACAATGTCATTTCGATATCAGATATATTATAATGGTGAAACAATGGAGAAAATAATGCAGACATAGTGCCTGGAAAGGTTAGAAATAGTCAAATTTGCAAGTTTCTCCAAGCCAAAAACTTCAACAAAACGTGTCGCTGGATCAAATCCCTGGAATAATTGACAAATCGAGGCTTAACGTACATGCACTCTTCTTGTTTTTTTTGCCGGTTTATTGTAGCCGCTGTCAAGAAGAGTTTATGAGGCTGGGCCGGGTAAACAAGGCTTAACCCACGTTGCCGATCTGTAACACCTTGCGGTAGCTGTAATCTTTGGAAGCTCCACAAATACCCGGTAACAGAGATGTAGTAAACACAAAGCAATGATGATTAAACTATCTGAGGCTTCTGTCATCTATTTATATCAACTTCATGAGGAAGGTGAAGAGGCTGAAGTCCTTTGTGTAAACCAATTACGTTAACAATTTACACAAGATAGGATATTAAAATTTCATTCATTCACTCTGTCACCATCTCAGTCATTCATTCATTCATTCTTTCTTTCTTTCTTTCTTTCTTCCTTCCTTCCTTCCTTTCTTTCTTTCATTCTTTTTTGCTTTCTTTCTTTCTTTATTTGTTTTTTCATTCATTTACTCAATTATTCATTCATTCATAAAACATACATTCATTCAGTCGTTTATTCATTCATGCATTCGTTCGTTCGTCTGTCCATTTGTTCATTCATTTATTTATTCACTTCTTTCTTGATTTATGAACAATCACAAGTTCAATATTGTGTTCTATATTTTACTGGTCACGCAGTTCGCTTCAGCTCTGTGCTTTTTGAAGCGTGTTGGTCCCATATTGCATATTTATTATTTAATTTCTCTTTTTTTTCTATTTTACTTTTACTAATGGGACATTTTTATTTCTCTTTATTAATAAATGTTCAATAGAATAAATGCAAGGAATTCTCATCACTGAATGATCAACTGACCACTTCGTTCACCTGATTTCATTCGTTCACCGGACAAACTTGCCTAGCTGTCTGTTTGTTCGTTCGTTTGTTTGCTTGTTTCCTAGTTCTTTTATTTGTTTGCTTGCTTGCTTGTTTGTCTGTGTGTTTCTCTGTAGTTTATTTGTTTGTTTGTTTGCATGTTCGGTTGTTTGCTTACTTTTTGTTTGTTTATTCGTACGTACGTTCGTTTATTCGTTCGTACGTTCGTCCGTCCGTCCGTCCGTCCGTTTGTTCGTTCGTTTCAAAAGTTTTTTTTAATTGTACAGGTTTCCGTTTTGTGCCCCTACTGCAAAACTGTTTTATGAAGTGTCTTACCAGCTTGCAACTATTGTGCATTTGCAAAATTTGCATATCACACAGTTGACTGAAAAAGCAAGTAAATCTTGGTAAATTATGATTTTAACTTTCACGCTCACGTTTATTTACCACCAAGCAGTTATCATTTGAGAATTGTTTGATTCTGTCTGCATCAGTTCAATGAATATTCAGCACGAGTAACATGCGAGTAACATGGCGCAAGATGGCTTCATTCATTGTAATGCCTGATTGAAGACAGGCTGTAGATGAAGCGCTGATTACAGAAGGAGTGGAAAATTGCCATAAAATTGAGTTCAGATTCCAATATTTGATTGCGATCTTTAAATCGATTGTGGGATGCTGTAGTCTATAAAGTCTCTGTTATTGCCCTCCTTTCTCTCTCTCTCTCTCTCTCTCTCTCTCTCTCTCTCTCTCTCTCTCTCTCTCTCCATGCCAGTTGTCGTATTTTCTTCAACGTTTCTAAAACCTTTTAGCAAGAGTAATGGTGAAGAACCAAGAGTAATGGTGGAGAACTCTTTTCGCTGAACTTATAAAAATGCTATTTTAGAACAATTAATTTTGAGGAAAGATATTCTGTGAGAAAAGTGATGACAACGTGTCTTGCTCGGCACATGCCAATATCTCCGAACTTGACTTTTCCGACTTTTGGCGTCACCAGCCCCTGGGGTTAACGTCGTGTAAAATTCATTAAACATGCAAGAAGCATTCTCAATTTAATTCGTTTGCTGACATCGCAGACTCGCTCTTAAAACGCAGTGTCACCTTGATACATTACCACCGGCGTGTTGGTACAGCGTTTGAGTAATGCTATAAGTGACTACAAGCCTTCAGGTTTATTAGAAAAATTCTACACTCAGCATTAACCCTAAGCACTGGATGAATATCATGACGCATCATCATGCATCATGCATGCCTGTTTGTACATTAGAAAATGTAATAATGTCACTAGTAGCCGTTGACTCGTAACGAAATGTTCGTTTCAGAACAATGCGTAACAACTACTAACAGAGTTGTTGTCGTCACCACAGCTGTCGTCATTTTCATTATCGCCATCTTCGTCAACGTCGTCATCATTAAGTTTGCATAGTCGCTGTGATTATCATTAACGAAGCAAGGTGGTATGCATCTTTTCACATTTTCTGTCTTTCAATCTTAACATTAAGATTTTAATAATTAATTAATCACTCACGGAAATGTCTGGCTCAAAATTAACCAAAATGAAAAACTGATCTGTTTAGTATAATAACTCTAGTGTGAGCGATCTAACTTTAAAAATGCGGAATTTGGTTGGCCAGCTGTCAGGGCGAATTTTGGACTGTGTTGATCACCGGGAATGCTGTGGCCTAGGGTTCTAAGGCGTCTGTCTTGTATGCTTGTTTCAAATCCATGCTGCATTCCAACTTTTTCCACATTTCTTGTCGTAAAGTTTAATATCAAAATTTAATTAATTGTTGGATTGTACCAGTTGTGTCAGTTGTTGTCGTCACTGATGTTGTCATCTTCGCCATTGTTGTCGTCATTCAATTCTCTTATGTAATCAAACATTCTCCATCTACGCCTGTTGCATAAAATGAATTTCATGCGAAAGAGTTATATTTGCTTGGTCACAAGATTGTGTTTCGCAGAAGTAATTTCCTGCCGCGACACAGTATCCGGTCTCATAAACTTCTAAACAGAGGCAATTGAGTTTGAGTTCCCTTACATGGCTTCATGTAGAAAAGCTTAATGTAAAGTCACTCAAATGTGGAAAGCATTCGTCGTTATTCCTGCAACTATAGCAACACTAAAAGTTCTAGCTAAATGTCACTGAGCTACTAATAATTTGTGAAAGCAATCATCAAATTAATGCTCGCAGAACTAATAACAGAAAACTGAAACTAATAGTGGGGAGAAATTAAAAGCCTTCCTCTTCTTCCTGCTGAGTTTTTTATACTCGTCTATAAAGTTTTTATAGATGTCGCTACCAGCGTTTTCAACACTTTCTAATCAATACATTTGTCGCCAAACATAGCGCTCCCTTAACACCCAAATATTGCAAAGCCACAAGGGTTTTGAGTCGTAATTAGAACTGGAAACGGAAGCCAAATATACAATTTGAGTATAGCGTGTCCTGAGAAATGCGTATTTCTGCCGTAAATATAATTATAATCTCAAAGCTCATACACTGCGCGCAACCTTGTTCTATGAACCACACCGGTAATAAATAATGAACAGGATGATATGAGTATAGCGTACTTAGCTAAATGAAGCCGAAGTATCATGCCAGTATTTTTAGATTAAGGTCCACTGAATAAGGTCCATTTTCGACCAACACTCAGTAGCCTACTGTCAATATTTTCTGATTGTGATAGTATCTAAGCGTAGCTAGTATCAAGAATAATTCTCTGAGATGAGACACTAAACTGACAAAAGCAAAAGTAGAAAGCAGACTCAGTACGACCCCGGTCGTCGTATGGACTGCCCGGCCTAAATTCGTTGGTTATTATTAAAATTAGATTTTGGGACAGATTACATAACAGGCCACTATAGTTTACAAGCAAGTTATATGCCGGTGTCTGAATTTACGTAAGCCGCTTAAGCCGAAATATCGCTCTCTTTCTCTCTCTCCCGCTCTCTCTCTCTCACTCTCATCCCCTCTTTCTCTCCCTCTCTCTCTCACACACTCTCTCTCCCCCTCTCTCTCTCTCCGCTTCCTCCCTCCCCCTTTCTCTCTCACGCTATCCGCAAATCGTCTGATAACCTATCGATGTCATGGATTCACGCACCAGAGCAAGAGATATTGACAGAGCATTTTAAGTAATTAGATGGGTATGGCTGATTATTGATTCTCCTTCGACCCAAGCTGGTAAAGCTGCTTATGTAGGCGGGTTACATCAAAATTAATTACGTCCATATCGTGATTTATCAGTTGATACATGTGTTATCTGGAATGAAATGATATTGTGCAAGCAACATAGATTATTTTATTCTTTCTATCCTTTTCCTTAAAACTAGTTTTCCTTCTTGGTTTTGGCTTTCCTGAAGTGGAACAGTCTTTGGTATGATCTCGTACTATGAGTTGATACAATGTAGCCTGAAAAGCCGAGTGCCATTGTGATGCAGTGATTGGCATAGTTGCTCGGAATGCAGAAAATGTTGGGTTCGAGCCCCAGTGGATGTGCAAAATTTTTCAGACGTTTTAATTTAGTATTGCTTTCGTGTATTTATAGTATTTCGTGAACAAACGAAGCAGTTCCAATAAAAATTTAGTATGTGAAGTATCCAATGTAAGCATGCCATAATTTTCTCTTAATGGCAGTATTTTCTCTCAAATTGCATAACTCTTTTTACACCTAACCTGCAGTTTATGCAGACCAAAGATAAAAGGTCTATAAATGTTATAAGGTAAAAATCGTAGCCTATATTATCATCGCCGTGTAACGACTCGTGCAGTGACATGTGCCTTGTATGTGCAATTTTTGTTGTAGCGATTTTAAAAGGAAAGAAAGAGGAGTTTTAAAGTAAGTCTCAACTAACTTACCATACAAAATTACATCACTTAGCTTTACGATTACTTGTTTGAAAGTCATCTGCAATTGGAAAAGCAAATTTCTAATACATGTACCTGCTCGCGCCAACTGCTATAGCGTCACTGTTTCACATCCCAGCAGCAGCAACAGTAGTAGTAATCTTTATTTGCTATAAAAGAATTGCATAAAAATACAGCACAACTTTACTCAGTGTAGTTGTTTTAAACACATAACATTGCTGAAGGCAAAAGCACCCAGTGCAAATTGATTAAGAATAATAAAAACGTCAGTTTCTAAAAACTACACTTGCAAGGAGCCTATAAAATTTCAAGTTATGCTAAAAGTATATACAATATATACAAAGTATTACAAACTATGACAGATACAAAGTACTCTGGAAAGTAGTACAAAGAACTATTGCTACAAGGTACATTACAATTACTAATACAATGCGAAATCAGAATACAAATATTAATTACAAGTTACACAATTACGGAATACACAAACTACTTAAATACAATAACTAGACATTTAACCGAAAATTAACAAAAACAAAACGTTGTATTGGAGATATATATGTTTGAAATAGAGTTATATTTTTTTAGAGTAAACGCATGATTAACTGAATTTTTTACTTGTTAGCAAATTTAAATAAATATAAGGAAGTTTTTTGGTGGCGCGTATAAGATGTGTCTGCGTGAGCGTAGTTGTTATATATAGCATACGATGGCCGAGTATATCTGGTTAGTAAGTGATTTTTAAGTTTATTTTTAAATTCTTTTTTTTGCTAGATTATTCCACAGATATATTGCTAGTTTAGAAATTGAGTAGCTACCATATTTGTTAGTTGTACGGATTTATTTTAATTATAGGTTCTATCGTTTAACTGCCTGTCATGTAATAGCAAAAACTTATTGTTAGTGAAGGGGATATTAATGCCTTTAATATACTTGTAAAGGAGTAGTAGTGTGTGTGTGTGTGTGTGTGTGTTAGTCTCTGCGTGCTTCTTGAATCGGTGTTTTCGTTCGTGACCTGAAATTTGTTGCTGATTGTGTTCGACTTTTAGAAGTTTTGTGGGAATAGCCAGAAATTAAACGTAATGCATAATTCTGCAGTAAATTTAATTTTAAAAAGTCTTCATGTTTAATACGATGGAATAACACTTCCCAGTGCGCTCCAAAAAAACTCACAGATTCACCAAAATATATATTATTATTCTTATTGGCAAGATAAAGTAATTTATACTTGTCCTTAGTTAGTGGAGTGTATGCTGTGAATGCTATGATTATATTTTTGTACTTTACGCAACGTTATCAAAGATTTGTTTCAAACGACTAAAATGGCTGCGCCTGTCGGTCATCGCGGGAGTTTACAAGTTTTATACAGCTTTGCTGCTAATACAAGCCCTGTGGGCGATAAGATAGTATGTAGGTGATTTCAAAATTTCAAACAATTTTTTATCTTTATGTAAGAATTCTGTTTCCTTATCCCTTTTGAATGAGAAACCATCATTAATGTACTTTTATTTGCATTTTACTTCAAAACTTTAATTAGAATTTGTGCTTTAATGTTGCCATTTCTTATTGGACTATACGTTCTCTGAGTTCTTGCAACATAAGCTTTTAAAAAACTGACATAATATTAGATCTGTCAGCAAAACTTGTTACATTCAACGAAATTGAACTTGAATTACAACTTGAATTAAAGCTCGATTCTGCCGTAAATGCTTATCAAACATTTATAGTTGCAAACGAAAACTGCAGACTTTTGTAATTACATCGATGAAAACTTGATTAGTTCAGACTTTCTGTTGTCATTTCGTAAGAGGAAAGTGAAAGACGAGGGTAATTAAATGGTCAGAAATTACCTAGTAAATAAAATATAACCTGATTGTTTGCGAGAAATCACTCAGCCTCAGTAAAAACCGAACTAAAAACTAAAAAAAGGAAGAATAATGAAAGGGATTTTCTATGAATTATTTGGCTAATAAGCTTGAAAATGACTATTTTCATAACAAAAAAAAACAAAGAAAGCCAGTATTAAACCTACTATTTTTTTCCAATAAAAAGAAAGTCGCGACATCTTTTTAAAAAGTATGGATCACTTTTTTAACTGTAAAATTATCTGTCCGTTTAATATTGTGAATAAAATTGGACTAATGAAAACATTTATAGGATTAATTTTTTTAGAACGTGGGGTGCTTATAACTCACTGTCTTGTATCCAATTTTCATTCACTGTTTATGCTTCGCTCTTTCAACATAATTTTACCCAATTTATTCGCAATTACATCATACGCTGAAACTACAGTATTTAAAAATAAGAATATAAAAAATTGGAATACTACAGTACAGTTACACTACAGTATACAGATAGTACAATCTTTATTACTACATATAGTAAATAGCATACAACAAAGTATTTCCACTACAGAACTGACTGTTTTGCAAAGAAAATGTGTGTTAAGTTTGACATACCGTCGTTTGACACTATAATTCAAAAATGTGTTTATTTACTAAAAAATAGGCTGTTTGCAAGTTGTAATCCTCTTGTGCTGAGCATGAGGGATATAGGTTCCATTCAAATTTTATATGTGTCAAATAGGCCAATATGACTTTTAGGATAACTTTTTGCTGATATTTTCTTGTATATATGTATATTTCTAGTACAACATTTAAATATCTCTTATATATATATATATATATATATATATATATATATATATATATATCGTAATATATCTTTTACTTTTCAATTTTTTAACTACTGTTTTATTATAACTAAAAAAAATAGCAAAGCAAGTTAAAGAACACATGCGTGCAAAAACACAATAAAAGCACTGTTGCATATATGTACAGGCTAAAGTTAAAAATGCAAATTTTGCTTAAATGTATAATCTAATTTTAAGCCTTTTATGTATACTTACTACGTGGACAGCTTTTTGTAATTGATGTTCTGTAACACTTACATAAAATCAGCTTAAAAACGATGTTTTAGATAGATTTTCGCTGAGCTATACTAATAGCACTACTTAAGATAATCTAAGATAAGATAAGATAAAATTTATTCTGCCTTGCGGTAATTGTTCGTTTCTATGTTCATTTGACTCAGCATTGAACTTTATCAGCGTATTCAGCTCATTTTGAATATTTTTTAAATCAGCACGGTTACCATTTTTATTGGTTTTTTGCTTGGATCTTATCCTTAATATTTCTATTTATCCACAGACTACTATTCGTGAAAATCTTGATTGTGTTTTACATCTAATTATCGCGTTGAACGCATTCTGAGGAAATTTAATATAATCCGAGACATGTACTTGTTTATGGTCAGGCTCATTCTGTAATAACACATCCCATCGTGGACATCTTCAGAGCTTCTACAGTTGCATCATCCTAACTGGACATGTTTATCGGATATGGCTTGCTTGATTTCAATTTTAGTTTATATACGAATAATAAAGAAACGTCATGATCCGATTTATCGGGCACCTTTTTTCCATATTTGCAACTGTTCTTGATATAAAGATATTAATGTAACAAAGATCAATAGTGGCACTTGACCTGACATTAATCAGCAATTTAAACAAATTTTTAAACAAAAATCTAATCAGCAAATTCTCTTCCACGCATGTTCTCAAAAAACTGAATAGTCATTCTGAAAAAAGTTCTACAAAGAATGGACACTGAACAACACGGTTATAGACGCGCTTTGTTCCGCCTGAGCAATACGAATTCGAATATCAGAGTGATAGGATGTGCCCAGGGGATAGTTCGATCAACAAGGGGAGGATGGAAACCAGAAAGCTGAGGAAATGGCTGAGAATGGAAATGAGTCGTTTTTTTCAAAAGGATAAATGGCAAATTTCACTGAAGCGAAAAGACAGATCTTCCTCTGTCTTTTCGCTTCAATGAAATTTGCCATCTATCCCGCTGAAAAAACCACTCACACACTCATACACACACACACACACACACACACACCATGCACGCACGCACACACACCACACATACACGTGCACGCACATGCGCGCGCACACACACACACACACACACACACACACACATATATATATATAGAGAGAGAGGAAATCAGAGAAAGAGAGAGGAAAGTAGAGAGTGGGAGAGATTGGGTAAAAGAAAAAATACTTTTGCACGTGGTTGAATGAGTAGGAGCCGCGGCTGGTTAAAATCTGTCACTAACTACCAGAACAAAAGCAGCAAAACCGAACTAATCCATAAAATAGATTCGCAAATCACCAAACTGAAACTATGTTATTCTGCCCCGAGCAACTTTAATCCTAACGATATATTCAGGAAATAAACGATAAAGTGTCCTAAAAAATCTTAAACAATTGGATCTCGAACTTGGATCTTTTACAATGAAAAGCTATGTTTGCCAAAAATCGCATTTCAAACAAATAGGTCCATATCTGACGTCATGTCTGTGGTTTATACTTTTCCCTTGACATTTGAGAACGCACTGAATAATGACATTTTCGAGGCAAACACGTCCATAAAACTGACATAATGAATTTACTCGGTTCTCAACAGGGAGGCCATATTAAATTATATCATACACAGGGGAGAGCCAACGGCGGATATGTAGCCCATTAATTATTTTGCTGGCTAAACCGTACTCGATTCAACCGCAGTGTTTGCAAGAATGTAAGTCGCCTGCTTTATCAGCACAGCATTCTGTGATTTGTGATCATGAAATGTAAAATTATTATGATGGTCTAAACCCGGGTATTAGGTTTATATTAAACTTATTAGATTAATCATTAATTTCTGCCCTACAGATTTCAATGAAGGGGAGAGCTAACACAAAAATCAAAATAAAAGAGGTTTGGTTTTCTTCAACTAACTTTAAATATTCAAGGGCAAAACGGAGGCATGCGTCATTGAAATATTCACTGACGCCACAGATATTTGAAAGGCCATTAAAATAATGATCTTTCGCCACTAGTTCATCATAGCAGGCTACACTTAACCTGCTAAAACAGTTGTCTTCAGCATAATTCATGGCTGAGTTTGTGTGTAAATTTCCTCAAACTCTACATTGGCTTGCGTTACACAGTAAGTATTGCGTCGATAAATCACCAGCGTCAGGCTTACTAGCTGGCAACCCTGGGAATAGCGAATATTATCGTAGTGGGAGTATTATAGTAATGTAAAAAGGAAGCCATGCACGGCGGCTTCATATCATCTTGAAATATTCTTTATCTGGAAGGTTTTTAATCCGATTCCAGGTTTTTAAGCTGTTCATGTTAGATCGCACCAATATCAGGTGTAAATAGTGTACTAGGTCTATGACTCTATGTGGCAGCTAAAAAGCGCCTGAAGCGTTTTCGTTTACGGTTTGAGCATAATCTAGCGCCATGTCAAAACTTAAGACCGTCTTCGTTCTGGGCTCTTTCATATATATTCATGTGAGCATATATGATCCGTCGCTATTCGATAAGTGAAATTTTAAAACTTTTTCAATCAGAACTTGGACTAAATGTGAACAGTATGATCTGTCGCCAAGTTCTTTGTCCGTTTTTGGTCCACTGTCTGAATGGGCAACTATAGGACCTTTGTAACCTGAATAAATAACAATAATAATGATAATGATGACAATAATAATAATAATAATAATAATAATAATAATAATAATAATAATAATAATAATAATAATAATAATAATAATAATAATAATAATAATAATAATAATAATAATAATAATAATAATAATAATAATAATTCCTCTATATTGTACTTTTATGAATACACTAACATGCATAAACGAGCGATAATTAGCGCATATAACATATATACAATTTGTACTTCTAATTGCAGGTATTAAGTGTCCAGTAGTGATTTTAAAAATGCTACTTGTACCCACGATGCAGTGCTGCTTTCTTAGAGTGTTTTTTTAATTTAAACAACCGCCTACTCTAACCTGCGCTACATATTACTTACAGTAGCACTTACAGTTACAGTAAAATTTGCTCATAACAACATATTTCGTTAAATCACATACTTTGCATAATAAATTCGTTTCTAACTAATTCTAGGAAAACTTTTTTTACTACAAACTAATCAATAAGTAAATGTTTAAGTAGATTCATGTTTGGTCATATTTTTTTGCTGTTGTCCACCCGTCTACATCGGTATAATAGGTGTTCAGGAGTTTGCTCCGCTTCTCCACAAATATATAATGGACTGTCTGCTAGGCAGACTTAGTGCAAATGCGTTTTAAATTTTCCCTGTCCAGTAAGGAATGAAACTGCTCTCCTCTCCTCTTTGCTTAGCGGAGAATCTAATGGGATAAGTCTGGGAGCCATTTAGCATTTACTCTTTTTGTTGCGGCAATTCGCCTCCTTCTATTTCTAAATTGTTGATGAGCCTAGTTTTCCAAATTTGAACACCAATGTTTGTTTGTTTGTGTTTTCGTGTATCTACGTATAATCTCGAATATCGTACTGTTCCGTACCGCATATTCCATATACCAGGTTCTTCTCATGTATGCGGTGATATTGACCAGATGATAGTTGATGAAGTGTTTACATCATTGCCTGTGATTAGACTGCCAGTTGTAAATTTAACAACATTTTTGTTCAACAGACCATCTTCATTATTTTTGATTATAACACTTTTAGCAGAAATTTAGTTGCTATTGAATCGTCTAATATGTCTAGGGGTGGAAGTTCGCATATCAATTCCAGCTGATTTCTAGTAGCCCCCTTCACTGCATTGTATATGATTTCCTCGAAAGACGTGTTTTCCATTCATTCGGGCTGTCAAAGCATGTAATATAACTGGCAACACACTATCTTAAATAAGCTAATTATTGCTGGCAATCTTAACTCACTGTATTTTCGACATCTGTTTGGCAAGTGGTACTATGTTTTCTTCCTTGTCTCACTTACGTATTTATCAAAAATTAGTTTATTGTCGATATTTGCGGGGTCTGAATAAAAGTATATCTATTGGTGGATTTCTCGTACAAGCAGTGCAAAAACAGAAGTGAAATGTGAAAAATGTAATTCTCTGATTTTAAATAAAACAGACTAAATGAATACATATCCAAATCAGCGAGCGGCGTGCACGTGTTTATCACTTGACAGACTGAATGAATTCAGATGAAAATCTACGTGCATAACCATGTTTATCGGTTTGCCTATGCCTGGTCCAATGCGGTTTAATCATGTGTTTCAGTCGAAAATGCCCGTTACTCGTGAATAATTATCATTTGGCCATGTCTGAACCATTTTAACCCAATTTTGACATTTTTGGCTCCTATCTCAGACCCTTAAACAATCCAAGCTTTTAGCCGTACCATGGCCTGAGCCTTTACAAGTTTCCTGACTCTACCTATTATGGCTTTCAAGTTCATTGCTAGATGAGTCGATGCTAAAACGAGGACGCCTAACAGAACAATAATAAGAAATCAGCCTATGGGTTCTCTTATATCCGCGAGTAAAAAAACGTCCGCAAAATTGTACAGTTGTTTAAAGCTCACTTGCAAAAAAGCCTCGCTACATCTACTGCTCGTTGTTACAGAAACTTCGCGCCCATCCATTCTTATGTGGATTATCGATCGCAAAAATCGCCTGATTCTAGCCGTTGACAACAACGCAAATTGTTACAGAAGCCAAAAACAGCTCAGGCGACTGTAGAAAGTGGAGTAATTCCCGCTGCTCTGACAAACCTAATCAGTATTCACGTCCGCAACGACCTCAAGCACAATGTAAACGCTAATACCCTCAATTGGGTTTAGCTGTAATGTGTGACAGTTCGGGTGGGGTCCTCCACTTTCTTTGGGAAACCACGTAAATTGATGACCTGCATAATCCCTGAAGCGCGAAGATTGGCAGCGTAACGTAAAGATAAGCCAGAGACGTCACATAAAGACAAGCAATAGACGTCAATTTCCGGTTGAACACAATTAACACTATTCAGTATTAGCTATTATGATAGGAACTTATGATCTACAATCAAGCATAGTTTGTTACTAAAATCCTTGTTGTTACTACACTACAAATCTATTGATTTCATTCAAAACCACATTTTCTTTAGAAAATACGATGCGTATCATCTAATTAAACAGCCTCGTCACATTCACCTTTTTGCCGAGGTCTTGCTCTTGGAAGACGGAAGTCACTGTGTCCATGAGTCACAAATAAACAGAAGAATTTGCCTTGAAAAGAAAAAGCAAAGGCAAAAGGTTGAACTTTAGAATTAGCGATAGGCACCATATGTTGATGATTTTCTTAAATTGAGAGATTAGAGGAACAAAGTAATCAAGCTAGTGAAGGAAAGCCCCGGAAAGCTATCTGGCGAAAGAAATTTCAAACAAAAACAAGAGGCTGTCCTTAACTGAGAAATACTTGCAAAACACACAGTAATGTTAAGATGAGAAGTGCTGAAAATGTATGATGAGCTGCCGCAATTTAAAGGCAAGCACAGATATACTATCAGTCTGCCCTCCTATGAAAGTATGTGTGGATTCAGTTAAGAAAATGTTTTTTTCACTTTTCAGTGGTTGAGACATTGCAAATCCTGATGCTAAGGCAGGTAAGATAAGACAAAAATAAGATGTGTTAAAAAATTACGTTTCACAACAAGAAGCAACACTAAAAAATAGACCCACATGGATTAAAATGATACTGAAGATTAATGACTTTTTTCTATCTGATTAAGTGGGTGATGTAAGCAGTAGTACAGCTCAAGCATTACAAGCCACATTACGTACAGAGATACATAGTGGTTGTAATCCAAATAGAAACTGCATATTTAGACCTAATTATTTCGTGCGCCATAGTAAAGAAGCGCTTTTACAGTGAAATATATCTCTAGATGCGAGAAAGCACGCTGAAACTTGCAACTAATTCTTATCATCCAAAACACCATATTGTGTATTGTCTGTTTCACAATCAATATGCCTACGCTAAGACCTAAGAGAAGCCATTTCAAGATTGTAACGAACCGAATTACTTGCCAGACTTTGTCGAAAACATTCACGTTGTGTGTTTCATCAAAGCAAATTCTGTCGTGTTGTTGTCCACGGGGACTCACTGGAGCCTGGCACTGTCTGCATCCTTTCCCGGCAATCGCTTTTCCCAACCATGAGCCGAGACGACTGGGAATGGGCGGACTTATACCACGTTTTTCTAGAAGTTAAACAGAGTAGAGTGTCTTCAAACTACACACAGCAAGCAGCCTCCGGCATTACTACGTGGCAAACCTTGCTATTTATCATCATATAGGACAAGAATTTTGTCAGATCTGTAGTTAATTTACAGACAAAAATTCTGAAAACTTTGATACGCCTTGACTAGGTTTGTTGAAATTACGTTTTGTCATTTGTCGCATTGGCCACTAAACTGCACTTAATGATGGTTGTTTTAAATGATGAATGCGTGATGAATAACAGCAGCTTTTATAATTTTCTCTCTGTGTCTGTTCTGTTCTTGACATCAACGTGCTTGTTTCTTAAGGCCACTAATTTAAGACCACTATTTTATGACGTTTGGACTATGAAAACCAACAAACTAGGATATACTGATAGGGCTTATTGCAGACAATCGTGGCCAGATCGGAACTAGTTAGTAATTATGAATAATTTTCTAAGATGAAACGCTGACACGGCAGAGATGGTTAAGCATTTCTGAATGCGTATATACTGTTGTTGGAATCCTTCTGCCTCGGAAGACAATGGAATATGCGCCAAGAGAGTCAGTTATTGATCACATTGATGGAGCTGCAGCATCGACTGTGGCTGAGCAATCCTATCCTTGAACCACTGGAGTGGCCTCTCCAGGGCGCACGCCTGGGCAAGGTGTATGGAGATTCTGAGTTGCCCAAACAACAGGAACCCCCTCTCTTCCTGCCTGGTGTAGTCCAAAGGAAAGCGGAGCGATTCGTTTGGCACCAGGTTGGCTGCAGGAGCTGCCAGAGTCGGTCAGTATGCTGCACTGGTGTGCCTTCGGGGCTCCACCCCTGATTTGGAAGGTTTACTCCTCTACACATGGCCGTTGGGTCACTTGACCTCCTCCGCTCTCCAGCCGCCGGCTGCCTGTACAGCTCCTCCGCCTAGTGTCGAGATTCAGTGTGGGCATCCCGCAAGCCTACAGCACCTGGTATTCCTAGGTGGTCACCCATCTAAGTACTAACCAGGCTCTACGTTGCTTAACTTCGGTGATCAGACGAGAACCTGTATTTTCAACGTGATATGGCCGTACACAATGCGTATATATATGGTTATACTATATGCTATACTGATTATAGAGTATATATAGTGTAAAATTACAGGACAGTATACTATAAGGATTATATGTAGGATAAAATGATGTGTATAGCATCCTCTACTAAACGACAGATATGGTGGATAAAACCACTCAGAGGCAGTTTTTCTTATAGTCATCCATAATTTTACCCCGAAAGGATAAAATATACAGCCACTGTGCAAAAGTATTAATGTGGTAAGCCGATTTTTTTACTTTGCATGAAAGCCGTAATTTAGTTTTAATTGGAACTTTTTTGATATCACTGACAATCAATTCATTTAGCATTTTTATTCAGCTGTTGACTATATAGTTTTTATATAAATTGATAACATTATACGTGCATTTTGTTTAACGGCTAAAGTTTACAATTCCCCAAGCACAAGAAATAGTTCGTGAAGCGGATTAGGATTAGGGTTAGAGTTAGGGGTAGAGTTTGGGTGTTAGGGTTAGGGCTAGGGTTAGGGTATTAAAAATTGTGTGGGGAATTATAAACTCCTTCAAATGTAGCTGGCACTCAATTTAGTAGCTTTCAGGGTAAATATTTGGTTGGATTCATTTAATTATTACAAAACAGTGTGACTCAATTCAGTTTTTGGTTTTATTAAAATAGTGCATCAAAAAATGTACAAAACTAAATGCTCCAGTAATTTTGTTTCCTTAACTCCAATGTTCACTCCGTTTGAATATGGAGTCCTACTGACGATTCTGGCAAACTGTGTGGTCCTGGCGCTGGAAGAACATCTACCAAACAATGACAGAACTGTGCTTTCCTCAAGACTAGTAAGTATTTTTAGGTATTCCAATAATTGGCAAATAATCCAATAGTGGAAACGGTGCTGGTGATGATGATGGTTGTGGTACCGTCGATGGTGGTGTTGGTGATGGTTTGGTGGTGGTGGTGGTGGTGGCGGCAGCAGAGCAGTGGCGTTGGCAGTGGTGGCAGCACCGGCGGCAGCCGTGGCAGTGGAGATGGTGGGATTCGTATTGTGGGTGGTGGCGTTGGTGCTAGTGGCGATACCAGGATCGGGTTGTGACGACATCAACTGTAGCAATGGCAACGGCGCTAGCGATGACACAGTAGAACAATGACAATGGCAACAGTAGCAAAGTTCCTTTTTTCTGTTCATGAGTTTACGTAATCACTATTTTAAAGCTAAACGCATTACTGGTGAACTAATTACTCTTAAGTTGTAAATGTGTCTGTATGTGTTAATATTGTGTGTGTGATTTTTCAAATTAATTATATTGTAACACTGAAGTGTATTTTTCGTGCTTTAAAGTGTAATAAATAAATATTAATCTTAAGCATAGATGAATAAAATAAATCGTTTCTACATAAATTCTCAAAAGAATCTCATTTTAGTACCAACTTGATGACTTTTGTGTTTTTGCTTTTTTAGGAAGCTACGGAAAAATACTTTCTGGGAATATTTTGTGTGGAAGCAGTATTAAAGATAGTAGCACTAGGATTTGTACTTCATAAAGGATCGTACCTTAGAAATGTATGGAATATATTGGATTTTATAGTTGTTGTTACAGGGTAAGTGTATGCTCTTGTTTTCTACAGACTTATTTTTAGTGTCCTCTGCTTTCTTGACTTGAAACAATTGAAAACCTGTAATCGTAACACTATAACACAAAAATGTATTCGTGTTATTCATTCACCCCTGTAATCGTACTAGAACTGACTACACAGATAAAGATTAGCACTGTATGTCTTGAAACAAAATTAAAGTTTTTTCTCGCTTAGTTTTTGACGTGTGATTCTTTACTAATTGCTGTTATTGTCATTTACTGAGAGTCTTTATCGTGGGGGTTTTGGTTTTTGTTGTGATATTTTTCATTCCTTTGACGTGTACTGCGTTATTAGTCATTACCAACTTACAGCGGCGTATCTAGGGTATGGCAGATATGGCAGCTGCTCTAAAGCAAATGACTTTTCTTCAAATGTATGATATACCTTTTTGCATGTTTGGGAAGCACTACGCTGGCAGATTACTATAGAACTTGTGTAAATTATTATGTAAAAATATAGTGGTTGGGGCTACATGTCTTCATATCTCCCACTATCACTACTCGGTACTCATGCTCAGTAGCAACTGGCAGTAAGATCATTCTCCTGCAAAAACTAGGGAGGAAATAATGCATCCTAAGCAAAACCTATGAGATTTAATGTTCTTATTAAAAAATGTAATTTTTTATATTAGTCATTTTTAAGAAAACCATGAAACGTTTTTCACATTTTTTCCATTTTACAAAGTATAAAAAAGATTGGTATCAGATGTTTGGTCGGGGGCGCAATTTCATTGCTCCTCATAGGCATCATTTCCCTTGATACGCCCCTGCCAACTTACGCATTCTGTACTACCCCTCCATGTCTTAAATCATTCTAAAGTTATTCGCGTGTAAGGTTCGCTTCCATTTCGTCGATGACACAGCGCGAGTGACATGCCATCACCGTCACCGTCTCTGTGGATTACAACTCATCAAGAGAGTGTTTATTGATGACAGCGAATCATTTTGTACCCTGCACGCGCACTCTGTCTGAAAAGCAAAACTTGGCTTCAGATGTGGTGGTTTCTGTCACAGAGATAGCCCTCGGGTATGCCTCTAGCGGTACTGAAACGATTATGTTTGGTATATCAGCAAAGCAATGCAATTAAGTACCGAATTATCAATATCGACATCAGGTTCTTGAAACTCACGACCGCTTGACTACCTCATGGTAACACAATGCCTTTATTTTAAAATTCCTGATTGCCTGGACTTTTTATGTGACCATGTTTCCAAGTACTTGGATCAATTTAAAACATACCATTTTCATGATTGCTACATGGATAGTTTAAAGAATTAACAGCAAGTTCGCATTACTTCTACCCAGCTTACTACAAGGTTAAAAATATCAGATAGTCGTCTAGTGTGTTAAGGCTTATTTAGACTATCTTGTGTCCCGTCGTGTCTATGTGACACTCAAAGTTGTCATACTTGCATGTCATGTATTTAGACTATCGGGTTTTTCCGATGGGAAAGACAGGTTTGCTTCAAAAGCTGTAGTCATTTGCAAAACATTCTGGCCTTTGAGTGGTTAAATCTCAACGGGGAAGCGTGTCACTCAAAAATTATGCAAGCTAAATTTCATCCGTATTACGCAAAGCTGTTCGTCAAGCGTGTCTATGATCAGGAAAGCCGAAAGCAGTCACATGAAAACGACTTGGACAAAAATGACACCAGCTAATATGATACATTATGGGAATTTAATGACGTAAACGAAACAGGTTTGAATAACAAATTACTACTGTGCAACGAATTTACTTTTTGTTTCAGAATTATTACAGTGCTAGGACCAACCATAGGATCAACTGTAGATCTAAGGATACTTCGTGCTATTCGTGTTCTCAGGCCTCTCAAGCTCATTTCAGGCATACCAAGTAAGGATGTGATAATTTCATTCACATGAAAGCAATGAAGCTTATTCTAATTAATGGTAGATTACATGTAGAGCTTTTCTGTGTCAGCTCATGTCACAAGAAGACTGTGACTATATGTTATAATTATATATAAAATTTTATAATTATATATATTGTATATGTAATTAAAGCAGCACTATAATTATAGAAAATGACATAAATTATCCTACACACAGGACGATTATCTTCTTGTAATATCATAATCTATTTGCATCTGAATTTCATCTATTCGATTCAATTATTTTTGCTTCTCTCTAGGCAGATAAGAATTAATTGTTTCCAGGATATCTACGCAAAATTATGCTACAATAACTTTTTTCATAGGCCTGGTATTTAATTGGTAGAAATCTATATCTTGTCATTATCTTTCTTGCCAAAAGCTAAAACATATTTCGAGCTTGTATATGTATCAACTATTAAAACTAAAAACAAATTTAAAAAAACTCTAACTGAGACCTTTGCAAGTATATTAGTGTTCATTAGGCCAATATTAACCTATTATGTCATCAATAAGCAAGGTAAACCTACTAGCCACCTCTTAGCCCACCTTATTAAAACTTCCTTATAGACTTCTTTTTGGTGTTGATACATCGCCTTACATATATATATATATAAGGACTTGTATATATAGGTACATTTATATACGGACTTCTTTTGTATGTAGATACATCACCTTGTACAGCCTTCTTCAAGGTGTAGATACACCATGTTACAAACTTCTTCGTGGTGTTGTCCTTCGTGGTTTACATTTCGAACTGCAACCGCACAGTCTTGAGTTCGAGATTAAGCCGCTGCCAAGGCAGGACATATACCCTACATGTTATTTGTTATTTGTGTGTTTGCGTCCTTGCTTGTATTGTTGTAAGTCGCTAAATAGGAGTTAGTGCTAAGTTAAATGAGCGACAGCAAATAGATCTTGTCTTTGTCTTTTTTTGTTGATACATCACCGTACAGACGTCTTCGTGGTGTACATACACCACCATGCAGACTTCTTCGTGTTTAGATATACCGCCTTATAGACGTCTTCAATCGATAATTAATTTGTCTTTCAATTCGCTTATTGGTTTCCGCTTAGTTTAACTGCTTAGGAAGACAGCGCTTCTGTCTGTCTACATTTCAACAAATTGCTATAGACTTCCTTTCATTTACCGCTTGTTGAATTACGTTTTGGACGTTTATAGAATAAAGACGGATATAATAAGATGTGTAGAACGACACAAATAACTCGTTCCTCACTTGTTTGGGAATGTTTGCTCAACACTCGACTATTATAAAAAAAATCAGACATAGTCCAAGGACAACACACTCATAAGTTGTGTACTATGATGACGAAATGTTTTGATGACCGTGTCGGTTTTGACTTGTGTGATGATAAATTTGCAATGTTGTCATTTAAAATTTGTTGAGTCATGACTTAGTACTACCGTCCATTATTAAGAACGCCATTCCCAGTTTCTGGGAAAAACGTTTTCCACAAAAACCATAAATTTTTTTCGTAATACAGTTATTAACAATTCGTCGATTTATTTTGGCCCAACCACAGTCATCTATTCGTGTATTCGTTTTTTGTCATTCTTCAATTTATCTTTTTTGATCATTTTTGTTTGTTTTTAATGTTAAGTTCACGAATTCCTTTATGTATCCAATCACTCTTTCGTTAGCTTATTTTTTGCGTTTATTTTGTTTTTTTATTTATTCATTCATTTTATCCATATATCCTTATTTAATTTTTAAAAAATATCTCTTCCATGAGCATATTATTTGGCATTACATTTGCTTAAAAAGTATTATAACGTCGATTAAAGACTCGCAAAAATTTGTATTATTGAGCAACGGTGGTCCACCGATAAAGAGCCAACCGCTGCTTCAAATTAACAAAAAATCAAACAGCCAATTGCGGGATATATAACTTTAGCGTGTTCGCGTGCCGTTTACATATTGTAAAACAAATTCACACATCGCTTCACTGCTAGCAAGTTATAAGAGCCAAACGACTAAATTATACTCTAGTTCTTTTCCTTTTTCAATTTCTACTGAGATGAATATTATTCCACTTGAAATTTCACGTCCTTTTGTTTATCGTATTGATTGCTTGGTGCCTTAGCGTCGAGACTAATGTGATTGCTAAAACAGAAAGTATTACACGAACTCTGAATAGACAACAAGAGATGTTTGATTACTTAATGTTGGAGATGTTCAAGAATCTCTTTCTTTGTTAAATGGCTTTACATTTACAATGATTCACAAATGGAATGAAACTTATCTTTATTGAAGTAGCCATGCCTGGCCATAATTTCATATTTGGACAATATAAGGACAGAGCTACCTTAACAATGCCTAGAGTTTGCCATTGAAACGTATACGCGTGCGACAAAGATGTAAACATAATTTTGTCTTATTTTATTTTATTTTATTTCAAGTCTTATAAAGATTCTACATTTTATAAAACATGGAAACCAACAGACTTATATAGCTTAATGATGCGGTTAAAATTACAACGGTACAAGAAGTGGTATTAGACAGCTAATTATGAACTAAGATAAAATAAGTTTGAAGCATTATGCGGTAGAATGTATACCATATACACGCCTATATAGCTTTGGTACTAAGCTAACGTGTCACCTAGAAAAAATCTCATAATTTATTAGATAAGTTCACGAAATCCATATGGCATGCCGAGAGCGGAAATTAAGTTTTCCCCTTTTTGCCAAAGAAACTACTTTTATTCTGTTTTGATTTTGAAAGTGCGTGGTACAAGATCTATATAGGCAGCAAATGATGCCACATTAAGATATCTGATCGAAAAAGTCTCGCGTATATTTATAATTCGTGAAAAAAATTAATGGCACTCACTCAACATTTGATTAGCTAAATAATGTGGCTACCAGAGAAAATGGTCGAAGTAATTACGGTATATTACCTTACAAATTTACTCAGTGCATATATGACTAGTTTTTTCAATGTCAGAAATTTATTTATGTAAATTTGGCGAGTTGCAAAATAAGGAAAGAGGTGGGGGAAGTACTTCACCTTGCAAACTTACTCAGCGCAATTTTGGTTAGTTTCTTTTAAGCCAGAAATTTGTCTATGCAAATTAGATCGCTTCCAAAATTACTAAAACCTGCTGCAATTTTATAACCCCATTTTAGGCATTCGAGACTTAATCGTGTTTGTCGAATACTTTACAGCTTATACGTAATACGTTTTGATAAATTGCTGTTTGCACCAGTTTAGCCGAGCGAGAAATTGGGAAAAGAAGCCTGTCGAGTGATTTCGCGCTCTACACACTTGTTGTCAGCTTTCTGATTGGTTAACAATGCTGTTCACGCGGCGCAACATACCGATCGACGCACTCTTTCTACACGCTAAAAGTAAATACTGAACAGTGCATATAAATAAAATTTGCATTATAATATGTACCAGCTTATACAAAACTGCTATTTTGTTTTTGCATAAAACTAGTGTATATAATTATACGTTCGCTTGGAATTGGAGTATAACGCATAAGCAAATATTCTTCCAAACAATATACAGTTTTAAAAAGCCTATCAGTTCGAAGTTTGTTACCCCCATCATCATAAATCTTTTTCAAAATATAGATATTATATCTATCCTATAGCTGCTTATTAACGGAGTAAAGCAATCTGCGGGCACTTGATGTACCTTCATTAATTCAAGTATGTTTAAACCCAAGTTTATACAAAATATTCCTAATGAACGAGACCCAGTTATACGTTTTCGTTGTCCTTTTGTTTACAGTCCAAATGTGCATTGTAAATTAGACTATCGCAGGGTGTTTCCAGTATAGTTTACAACTAAATTTACAACAAAGACAAAAGTTGGGTATATACCCATTTCTCCTCTAACAGCCAAGTTACTAGCTTTTGAATGTACATGTAACATCTGTTTACAAAATTTTAACTGAATAAGTTCACTTTTTAATTTATCATAATCTGCATCGAGAGTATCATGAATAAATGAGTTTTCAGTACTAAAGGCAGTTGGGCCCCATGCTTCGGCTCCATATGTGATAATGGACCTAACAAGGAATTATCTTTTTTGATGGCCAAGTCAATCGGCACATCATATTGTAAGAGTTTCCCTATTGTTCCGAACATGGCTTTTTGACCTTTACCTTTCAACATGAGTATACTGTCAGAAAATGTTGATGATGCATAGAAATCAGCGCCAAGGTATTTATATTTTTGGCTTATTTCGATCAATTTCTCATTAAAATAAAAGCGTTCGCGCTTCAAGATTTTACCTGACTTATTAAAGAGTATTATTTTGGTTTTGGTTAAATTAACAGTTAGAGCCCATTTATCACAATAAGAAGCCAGTTTGTCTAAACATATCTGTAAACCACTTTCACTACTAGAGACGAGTACAATATCATCTGCATATAATAAACAGTTAAATTTCTTGTTGGCTAGTTTAACAGGGTCACAATTTAACGTAAAGATACTTTGTAGATCGTTAACAAAAATTGAAAATAAAACTGGACAAAGTACGCAAGCTTGTTTTAAACCAAGGTTAGATAAGAAACCTTCAGTAATTCCTTCAGACAGGTTGACTGCATAATCACTTTTAGAATACATATTTCTAAGTATAGTAAAAAAATTGCCATTGATGCCATGAATTAATAATTTGTAATATAATTCTTCTCGCCATATTGTATCAAATGCTTTGCGCATATCAACAAAGCATGTGTAGAGATGATGTCCTGTTTTTATAAAATTTCCGCAACTGTTTTGAGGGTAAATATATGGCCAGCACAACGGTACCCTTTTCGGAACCCTATTTGTTTATTAGTCAGTAGTTTCTGTTCCTCGAGGTAACTTTGGATACGTTCATTTCAAACTGTTGCGAACACTTTACTCAGGCAACTAGATACAGAAATACATCTATGCTTACTAAACATATCTGCGTTACCAGTTTTATAAATAGGCACAATATGGCTGTCAGACCAAATGCGTGGATATACACCAGTTGAATAAAGGGGATTAAATAATTTACATAGGCTAAAACCCATTAGAACTACTGACGATTTTAACATTTCATTAGTTATGCAATCGAAGGTGCAAGACATTGTTTAATGTGTTTACACTCTTTTTTATTTCCTGCACTGTGGATCTATAGTCATGCTCAGGAGAACTGTGCGGTTCTTTTTTGCGCGTTTCTTCAATTTGTCTTGAACTATTAGCGTCATTGGTAATATTGCTGTTCATAAGACTTTTAAAACAACTTACCCATTCAGTGGAATCAAATGGAGTTTCTTTAGGTTTTGAATTTTTCTTCACTTGTGAAATAGTACTCCAAAAGGCTGCAGGATTAGATTTTTCTAGATTTTTTAGCTGCCCGTTATTGCCTCATAGCGAAGCGTTGCAATTTACTAAGTTATTTTTGCTTTTTAAATAGCTGTTTTCTTAAAGCTGTGTCAAAGTGGTTTCTGGACAGCTTACCATTTAAGTTTTTCATTATATTTAATACTGCCTCGCAGTTTTTATTAAGCCAAGGTTTTTATTTCATTCATTTTCTTAGAGCGCCTTATAGATTTTTATAAACAATAGATATATTAAATAATAGATTTTATAGATTTTTCAGCATCTCCTTTTTTCAACTCATTCCCGCCAGGGTAATAATTCTTGTAAAATAAACCGAAAATGGTTTGTGAACATTCTGGCATTCACAATCATAACCTAATAAATGATTTTTATGAAACATTTTTACCTTGGTTCAATGATCTCTCCTAATTTTGATAAATTTATACCTTGTATATATTTTATTGATTTTTTATTTTACCGCATTCTTAACGAAAGAAGTGTGGATTTTTTCCAATGTAAACCTATGCATATAATCGTATTTGTGACTTAACAAAGCAGGCTGGCATAAACGGTAATACAGTTTGCCAGTCTTACCTTTAACAAACTACTGTATATTTTATAAATGTTCTTAGTAAAATAAAATAATGATAATAAATAATAAATAAAACATAATAATGACGACTAATGAGAGAAATAGCAGGTATAATTTTTCATTGCCGACAGGTAACAAGATAGAACAGTTCACAGGAAAATGAGTTTATATAGCGGAGCCTGCAGTGTAAATTCATGCGCAAGTTGTTTAAATCTCTAAAGATATGAATCGGACTAAAAAGCGCCAGAACGTGTCCTAGCCTCACTTTATCATGTAAACAAGATTTTAAAAAGTGACAGTAAAAAACACTATCTTCTCTGTAACATGACGTCTTTCTTCAATGACCCACCAGCTAATTTATATAGATATAAACAATCAATTTACGCGGCTTTGTTTTCGATACAAACCTATATTAATTCTGTATCCTGCGCCCAACTAAATAGAACGTATAAGTTTGCTTTGCCCAGCATTCATTTACTGTGGCTAAACCTACAATATTACCAAACCTCACATTCTGTTAGTTAAAAAAGGCGTATGCTAAAAAAGGAAGCCATGACGTGTTCAGTGATAATGGATTTATACTTTGAAAGTTGAAACCATTTCCTTTCGAGCCGGAATCCCTTCTATTCTATACAATTTTCAGTTTTTTTTCTGAAATTAAATGGAACTAGCTCACTGGTACTATTTCGCCCCCTGGTGCTAGAGCCGGATAGGGATATAATGACTGTGTATCAGTACGCATTAGGTTAAGCAAACACGTGGCAGATGATTTTCATATGTGTGTGTAGAATCGTTAAGGGAGGATACTAGTGCATACAGATCGATCATCGCATCAAACCCATTACTCGCTACGTGATCTACTGGCTGATCTAAGTGATCTTGAGTAAGCGCCAATGAAACCATACCGAAATGGACAATACTAACTCACAGGCTAACTTTAACGTGAAAATTACCGTTTTTCACATTTACGTATTACATATTGCCTCAAAAATTCGAAAATTTGTCATACATTCATTCACTCACTCATTTATTCATTCATTCGTGCGTTCACTCATTTATTCATTTAGTTGTTTGTTCGTTCATTCGTTTCTTCGCTCGTTTATACATTCATTCATTCAGTTCGTTATACTATTTATCTTAATAAACTTGTCAGTACACTAAACAACAACTAACCAATCAAGTTACCTTTCTAAAACTGTTTGCTCTTTCGCAATTTGAAATACTTCCAAGTTTTCCTAGGCAACATTAAATTTTCTAAACCTCTGTGAATGAGTTAACAGAAATTGTTTACATTTTCTATTTTATTTGGTTCGGCCCTCTGCAAACCGAGATCTAGCACTCAGTGGCCGGGCGTATACATAAAAGCAGCTTAATTAGCGCAGCCTAAGTAATTATCAAGGATAAGCTTCTAAGGTGAGACACTGAATACGCAGAGGTGTCTTGACTACGTTCAGATAGTCTCTAGAAAAGTTTTGAGCAGTTTTGCAGAAATCGCTCAGAAACAGTTCGTCTGACATTCAATCACTTACTCACACTTGCCCACACGTTGATTAACTTCATAACAAAGCACACACTGTGACCACTCTGCTATATCTCAGCCCAATAAGCTGTAAAGCAGCATCAAATTCTCTTCCCGGCGCATAAACGAACGGTATTGACTAGACAGCTAGAGAACAGCTCTTCAAAATAATGGCTGTTCACAATCTACCGCCATCATTTCAGTCTTATTCGCTGCCTTTACTTGAAAAGAGAAACACTGTGCTAAGATCGATGGTCATGAGTGGAAAAAGTTGTTAACATCTTTTGTGTCAGAAACGGGATGACATATGCTGATTATCTTTGTCAATGTGTCCTAAGAACAATAGCAAAAAGCAGACTAACTGGCGTGTAGTGTAAAAAATAGTGTTTATTATTGTTATAGTATAGTGTTTTACATCATCACTAGCATTATCTCATCATTATTATGCATCGCGACTGCTGCTGTAGTCATTACCAAAGGATACAAGAGTTTAAAACAGGCAAACTCAACAGCTCAGGAAATATGTTTAAGGGCTTCGTAACATCTATAGACTTGTCACACAGATTGTTTGCCACTGCGTTTATTATTGTTGGTAGTGCATTATATTGTAGGTGTATATTGTATAACCAGTAAATCATCACATAATTTCCTGACGTGGACAGAATAAATAATAATATTTTGTGTTTTCCTTTTAGGCCTACAAGTGGTGCTGAAATCTATCATCCGCGCGATGGCACCACTATTGCAGATTGCATTACTGGTGCTGTTCGCCATTGTCATTTTTGCTATCATCGGCCTTGAGTTTTTCAGCGGTGCTTTCCGATATACGTGTTACCAAAACAATACTAGTAAGTGTTCAAGAAATTAGAAATGCATTATTTTCTGTGTCTTGTACTGAAAAGTGAGGCGAGAGAGAGAGAGAGGGAGAGAGAGAGAGAGAGAGAGAGAGAGAGAGAGAGAGAGAGAGGAAACAGAGAGAGAGAGAGAGAGAGAGAGAGAGAGAGAGAGAGAGAGAATGAAAGACAGAGTAGGGAACAGTTTTAGCCTCTCTTTCATGAGAACTGTCAAGATAGTCTCAAGCTTACATAGTTTTTCAGCGGTGCTTTCCGATATACGTGTTACCAAAACAATACTAGTAAGTGTTCAAGAAATTAGAAATGCATTATTTTCTGTGTCTTGTACTGAAAAGTGAGGCGAGAGAGAGAGAGAGAGGGAGAGAGAGAGAGAGAGAGAGAGAGAGAGAGAGAGAGAGAGAGAGAGAGAGAGAGAGAGAGAGAGAGAGAGAGAGAGAATGAAAGACAGAGTAGGGAACAGTTTTAGCCTCTCTTTCATGAGAACTGTCAAGATAGTCTCAAGCTTACATAGTACATTCACAACGAATTTATTCTCAAGAGTGTTTAATTATTGTTAATATCTTGCGAAACCAAAGAAGATATGCACTAAGTTAAGCACAGGAAAGACTTTGATTATTTTTAAACCTATAATATCGATGTAAAAATCCGCGCTCATATGATCTTTTCAACGAATCATATTACTTTCCTTCCCCAACTGAATGATGTGAATAACGAAAAGCTTTTTTTGACTTCTAGATGAAATCATCACAGAAGGAAATGATACGCCTCCCACGCCTTGTGGTTTCATTGACGGTCCATCAGGGGTGCGACTATGTTACCCCGGCGAGTGCCGTGGGGACGGTGGTTGGATTGGACCAAATTACGGTATCACCAATTTTGATAACATCGGCTACGCCATGCTTACTGTTTTCCAGTGCATTACCATGGAGGGATGGACAGACGTTTTATACTATGTAAGTTTTTGCATTCACAACTCAATAAGTCAAAAGTCAGTATCACAGTGAAATACGCAATAGGCCTAGTTATTCTTTGTTCAATTGGCTAAAGTATTGTCTGAAAGACAGACAGCACTATTTCCGTTTTGTAAATGTTTCAGTCCTCCGCGTTCTACCGGGTGGAGGGGTGAAAGGCCAAAACTCTCTCTCTCTCTCTCTCTCTCTCTCTCTCTCTCTCTCTCTCTCTCTCTCTCTCTCTCTCTCTCTCTCTCTCTCTCTCTCTCTCTCCAGAACTAGCACTAGAACTCTCATTTGCTAAACTCTCACCAGACATGAATGTTCCGCTGTTTCGTCGCTTTAAAAATAATGTTTGCTATTTTCTTTTAACCAAGCTGCCCGTACCGAATTTATTTTGCATTTATTCCCAAACAAACAAAAATATTTATTATTGCTCATCTGTCCGTCATTTCTGCAGGTAACTCTTTGTATCCTCATTGCTTAGACTCATCAGCATAATATGCTGGTAGGTTTCCATAGCAACCACAAAGAAGTTAACAGTGGTTGTAACGGATGTCATTGGCTTCTATACAGCAAAATTCGGGAGTTTCGCGAAGCCAACCTTTTGTAATTCAGAGCTGGACTATTCAGCAAAACGTGCAAGCCATATAAACTTGAACAACATTTTTAATCATGTCTTTTTTGATTCTCTTATTTGATTAGTATTATACTGATACTAATATTGCCTGTTGCCTAATATAACTTGCTTTTAATGACAGTTTTTCTAAGTAGGGCCTATTTTTTATATTTAGTTGTAATGTCCTACTACCTGGATAACGTGCGTTAAGCATTTGTATGTTTATCAGTTTTATTGTGAGAAAAAGAAAACAAAACGAAGTGACAACAGTAAAATGACATTTTCTGACATTTTAAACTTTTACAACCCGGCCAAAGTTGTAGGCTACACCCCAGCGTACATGCAAGCATTTCTTGTATGTAGAAACTGATGAAAAAACTATGTCATTCGTGCTAAAAGACTGTCTTATGTATAACAGTATTACAGCAAACCAAAATGATTGCCCTAAATAAAAATTAGATTGTGCCTATATTTTCTTTATTTTATCTTCCATTTTCAAATGGTAACCACATTTAGTAGCAGTCTGCCAGACAACTTTTTTGGCACGAACGTAGCTTCAAAATACGCTAAGTAGTTCATAAGTGTATTACATCAATTTTTTCATTTGATAATGTATGTGTTAATTACAAAGACATAAACATTTTATAGTATAATAATAAATTAGAAATTACATTAACGATGTCCATCTAGCCTTGATAAAAATCTATTTGTTTTCAGACAAATGACTCATTAGGAAGTATGTTTAACTGGATTTACTTCGTTGTGTTAATAGTTCTAGGATCGTTCTTTATGTTAAACCTTGTTCTTGGTGTCCTTAGCGGGTAAGTTAGCATCTATGAATTCAACTTTATTAAACATTCAGCGTGTTACACATAAAAAAAATGGTCAATTAGTTGTGACTGTTACGTCTTTGCGGAATTTGGTTGTGTTAGTCTAATCCATAGATAACTTATAATTATATTACATTTACTAATACTAACTTTTGAACTGGCCTGCTTTGCTAGTGTTTACCATTGACTACTGAACCTATTAGGGGGTTTAATACAGTAATATGAAAGACCTATTTATTTGTCCTAAGTAGTGCAAATGCCTGTCTAAGTTTTAAAGCACTGTTGAAACGTATAGATAGTTTACGTGTACACTAATTGTTGTGTAATCACCATCACGAAAAGTACATTCTTACTAAAAATTTTGCTTGATTAGACTGCCCGACTACATCAACAGTTACAAAGAATTTTATTGCAATTACGGTAACGAAAAATGCCAGCCAAACCATCCTCACACTAACTTATGAACATGTACTTTTGTGTCTCATTTTAATATGCTGAAGTAAACAAAGAAAAGTAAAGAGTCAGGCAGATGAATGTGCACCTTTGTTGACAATAATGTACATGTTCCATACCAAGAACATTGTGCATTATTTGCATGTTGCTATTGCCGCTAGCAATCTTTACTGCTAATAAACGAAAGCGTTTCGTAGAAAGCGCTGGACTTCTGGGACACATATGTTGATAAATGTTGCGCTCGGCCCAGCAAATGCTAAAATAATGGCTGTAGAAGTGTCCACTGCATAGAGGGAGTGAATACAAAAATGCTGATATGTTTCGATTGCATAAAGTCTCAAGTTCATAGGAGTTTATTCGTAACACAAATCAGCGAATGAATCACGTCATGAAAACAGTTAAACAAAAGTGCAATAGTAATTGCTAAATATATAAGGGGGTAGGAATTTACAAGTAAATTTTCCTCTCCTCTTCATCTACTTATTATGGTACATTTTATATTTTAAAAAAACTTCGTGGCTCCGTGACATGTTTTTGTTCATGCACATTTTTACAATGTTTGTAGTAGTAACTTAATGATGCTAGTGAAGTAACGTAATCGAAATTGATATTGATTTGGATAAAAGATATATTTTTTTCGGAGAATACTCTTGTAATTATTGCTTGTAAAACAGCACGTTCAAAAATTTTGCATAGTTGTTTATAAAAGTGATGTAAGGCGGTAAACATTTAAGATCCAATTCTCACCTTTTTATTGAGGTTTCAGTCAAGCTACCACGAAATACACTTAAAAAGTAATTGTTTAATAATCGGTACTAAGGGCTCACAAATCCTATTTTTTGTCCTTTAGGAAATACCATCGAAACCAAATCTGGTTTTAGAGGGCATGTTCTCTGTAATATTGCAAACTTCGTTGCTCGTAGTTGGGTGGAAATCAACCGATGATTCATTTAGACAATAGTAGAAAAGACTAAAGAATTGTAGTAGGAATTTTATCTGCTTTGATTACAAGCAAAAACGAGTTCATTAACTTTTCTGTAGCTTATAAAAACTAAAAGATCTATTATTAAAAGTTTAAGTGTCCGCAATATGCCTTAGCGGATATTACATTCTCTGATGACGTTTATGATGTCCTGCCACATGTTTAAGCATGACTGGAGATCTATGCGGCAAAGCTGAATATATCCATTCTTTCTTAAACATAACTTTTACCATGTATTTACTATTACATCATGGGCAACTCATTAGTACTGATTACCAATTAGCGACATTCGTTTGCGCTGGTGAAAGTCATTTACAAAGGCCTGCATGCAAGCGCCAGCATGCAAGTATTATTTTATTGAAATGTTACAGTAATGAATTATAGTTAATGTTCATGATTTTCTATACAGCTGCCACTATAACTTAATAAAACCGCCCGTTATAAAAGCTAATTATAATTACGCATAATACATTGAATTACTGGAAAATGATATTAGTGGCATCCTACAGGAAACAGAAATTTTAATTATAACAATTTTGTTCTAAAGGGCTTACCGTACTTCAGATCCCTAGTGGACGAACTATATATGCCATTTTTTAGGTTCAGTCAATAACTAATGGCACAGATGAATAACAAGAATTGAAGAATATTTTTACAAACTTTCAAAGCTATAACATAACTTGCAAATGGCGTAAGCGAATAAAAAAATTGTATGTGCGGTGTAAAAATTCCTAATTTGAAAAACACAATATAGAATAATCAGTTTAAATTGAATCATGCAAGCATATTAGTTTACTTTTATCGAACTAAACAGGCTAATTAAAATTACCGCTGTTTTAAATGAGAAATATACTAATTAATTTTGGCGGTTTCCTCGTTGATGGGGTTAATTATACATACGTCCAAACGTGACTGAAGGACTTCTGTCAGTTCAGTACCTTATCCTAGATGATTAGCCTTGATAATGAGCTCGGTTCAGTTCCCGCCATAACCCACCACAAAAAGAAGGCCCAGCAATTAAACGGTGGATTTCAGCTTGCAGGGTGCCAAACTGTACATAAAAACTGTATTTAGTATTTTTTGATAAGGTAATTACACGATACTTTAATTTGCCCTGTCTTGGTTTCGTTTAATCGTGGGACTTGTTTAGTGCCTGAGCGCTTCAGACTCATTAATTTAATGCTTAACTTGCCCAAGAATAAACTAAACTAAACTCTTTTAGTAGCTTTACTACGATTCATGGAAATTAACTTTGCTTCTTTGTGCGCTTAAATAGAAACAATTTGCCACGTAAATTTTATCGTCTGTGATAAAATGCGTTTTGCAAGCCCAATTGAATTGCTACTCGCAATAAGACAGCCTGTGCAAGTTTCAGGGCACTTGCATTCTAGATAGATCAGTTGAAGCTTTTGTAATCAAGTTTTCTGTTAAAAACATTCACAAAGCTAGTCGTCGTAAGGTTCGTCAAGCAAAGCGTTCATAAAAAGCTATGTTTAATTAGTATTTAAAGAAAGTCTGTTGATTTCCATAACAGTTATCCGAAATGATTATAATAGGCTACAATTGTTCTTCAGTTGTTATTCAGCTATGGCAGCTATTAAATGTTTAGGCTCATGATAAAATAATTTTTGTGTGCTGTCGTGAATGCTTCTCGCAGTAGTCAAAATAAATATTGTACTCACATACAGTGACACACGATATAATAGTAAACTGAACAAAGTGCCTAATCGGATAAACTAAAAACTTTAATTTCTAAAAATAAAATATGTACATACTATATAGGCATTTAGGTACTGTTCTTGTCAAAAACGACTACCTTGACTACCTTATAAAAAATTAGGGGCTGCGTAACTAGACAGAAAAAAATAGGACTTTAATTACGTAAGTACATTTTGATGATTCGTTTATGCATCTCAATATGCAAACGCAAAATATGACACCATTTATTAGTGTTAATCATCGATATCCAGGCAATTGTTATCTAATGAAATTGAATAAGATGCTCAACTAAATACTTTTGAACTATTTTTTGTTTGTTGTAAAAAATCTGGGTACTAAATTTTAAAGAACTAGGAAACATACTGATAATCACTGATCATAACAAAATCTTGAGGCTCGGGGTGTGTTTCTTAGTCCTGTGTATGCAGGTGAGTGCTTTGAACAGATCTGCGAGTTGATGCTTGGCTTTCAACTATCTTCCACGAATATTACTTCTGACTATGGTAAGCCTAGTTTACATAGTAGAAAGGCTTTTGTAAACATGTTAATTATTATCAAGATTATCGGACGTTAATAATTGTTCTTTCTTGTCATGGGCAATTACAACATCATTTTTGATGTCCATTAGGAAATTGGGCCTCCAAACCCATTTCATTTCAAAGAGAAATTCACTCATTTTTCATTCATCAACACCCATTTTTCAGTGAATTTGCAAAAGAGAGAGAACGAGTTGAGAATCGCAGAGCCTTCCTAAAACTGCGCCGCCAGCAGCAAATAGAACGCGACCTAAACGGTTACTTAGAGTGGATATGCAAAGCAGGTAAGTAACCTTTTCATATAGGCCTCAAGGCTGGTGCTGTATCATGCACATGTAGCAGTTACTTTGAAACTTTAGGTGATAAACGTTTTTTATGAAGTATTTTGACAACTTGTTTGCCAATGTTTTGCTTTGTGTACCGATCTTACTTAATTCTGATAAAATTATTTAAAATTTTTGCAATGCTTTCCGTTGTTAAGAGCACCTTTGATGCTATTCGCATTTTTACAGAGTTGGTAATGTAATTAGCAATACTGAAATGCAGTGAGAAAATATAAACTTCACAATGACTGATTCTTTGAGGAATTCTAATTAAGAACTGAAAGCACAGAATTGTAGATAAATGACTTCTGAGAAACGACGTGATCCTACATTCCATAATCCAATCCAATTGCAAATACGATTATTTTTAGAATAACTCAGTTTTTGCTATTTTGATTTTTGATAGGAATTGTGTATATAAATAATTACCACTATAGCAAAAATATTTGTCTTTTGTAGAGGAAGTTATTCTTGCAGAGGAACGAACAACAGACGAGGAAAAGATGCAAATAATTGAAGGTGAGTTTAGGTTAGCCAACCACTGCATTTTGCCATAAACTTATTGCTGGCTCGTCAGATTGAAAATATAAACCCAACTTTAGTAAACACCTATCTAAATTATCTATCTAGCAGAGCTTATCTTCAGTTGAAATTACTCGTGCTATTTTCTTTCTTCATAAATTATTTCTAGCCATGTCCCAAGAGCTGACATTCCTAGCAAAATCTTAAAGGAAAAGCCAAGACTCCCGGGAAGTTAGGCTTGTTATAGCGTTCGCAAAAAGTATTAGAAAGTTTCAGCAATAAAAGTGCGATAAGCACCTCAAATAATTAGTAAAATCATTTTAAAATCGCGATCAATTCAAACGTGCGCCCTTTCATTTTGATCGAACAATGACGTTATGTGACCAATAAAAGAAAAGTAACGTCGTGTAAAGATATACAGAATATTTACAAAAAAATAGATATAGGATATATTTCCGAGTGAACGTTAAGGAATGTGCAGAAGTTTGTATTAGTTTCAGCGAATTTGGCCAGCTCTATATTAATCATTGTATGTATTTTGAAGCAAATCCCATTTTTTCAAAAAAAAATTTTTGTACATAAAAATGCACTGCAGGTTGTTTTGACTCTTGCCTTTTCCTTTAATCTAATAACGCTAAGTTTAAACAGCAGTAATGGTAAGAACTTGATCTATAATACGATACCACAGTTTGTCTTCTCAAATTAATTTTAGAATAAGTTTCTTTAAAGGATTCCAACCCTGTTATTCTAGTGGAATGATAGAAATGTAGACTGAATGATTAATTATTCTTAATAAAAAGACGACGTAGACTATGGATGAACGATTCTGAACTCATAATTAATTACAAATTTAAATTAACAGCTAGTAATTACACTGGCAAGAATAAGCTACAGCTCTCGAAAATGTTAAATTAGCAGGTAAAGATTCCTGTAGAATTAAGACCAATGCTGAGCTTGTTGGTTGCACTGTCTCTGGTGACGCTGAGCCTGATCTGTAAACACGCATGTGCAGCGTGCGAAATTCTAGCTATATTTTGTTGCAATCACGAATAGTTTTTTGTACGGAAAATTTTACGTAGATTATTTATACTGAAATTTCAAGTTTTGTTTGCTTCCTAAGATAGGCAAGTTGTGGCCAAATCAAATTTGCTTATGACTTGGTATGACTGTCACATCTGTCTCTGAAACTTCGACATTAATTGTTAAATTAAAAGTGAGAATTGGGTTATTATCAGTTCGTGTTCATAAATGTGCTGTAATTATAAAGTCTTGAAATAACAATCACTGCATTTTCTCTTTCTTCTCATCACACCTGCTACCCTTACAGGAAAGTTTAAAAATCAGCAGATTCCTGCTATATATAGTCAGCTCACATTTTTGTACCTACTGACTTTATTACACCTCTTCACGTTGCTCTGTCAACTGACATTGTTGCACCTGCAGACGTTGCTTTGTCGGCTCAAATTGTGACACTTACTGACACTGCTCACGTTGCTCTGTTGGCGCACATTGTTACACATATTGACTTTGTTTCATCTATTCACGTTTCTCTTTTGGCTCAAATTCTTACACCTTCTGAAATTGTTCCATCTGCTCATGTTGCCTCTGTCAGCTCACAATTCTTATACCTACATCTGCCACTGACATTGTCCCATCTACTTACATTGGTCTGTCAGATTACATTAAGGCACCTTCTCAAATTGTTCCATCTGCTGACGTTGCTCTGTCAGATCACATTGTTGCACCTAATAACATTGCTCCATCTGCTCACCTTGCTCTGTTGGCTCACATTGTTGCACCTACTCAAATGCTTTGCTTTACCACAAGATCTAGTGATCATATTTTGTTGAATGAATAAAAGATGATCACCTCTGTTTTACAACTGTTCGCAGTCGAAACGTTCAGATTTTAAGCATTTTCTCAAATCATGTTAAAGGCAGTGAAAACTGTTTTTGTATTTTTTTTGCTACCAGGTGATAGCACCGTGCATCTTGCAGCTTATTGACGATTTTTCGTAACCTACCCTATTTTGAAGCACGGTAAAATGTATACATTTTAACACCTTTAGTAAAGTCAAAAAGTTTAAGATAATTGAATAGTAAGTTACAAACTCAATTAACGGCAAAGGAGTGCAGCTAGTGATGACGTCACAAACTAACGCAATTTTCAGCAGCACAAACATTTGCAAAAGCAAAAAATTACTTTTGCCTGGTAATAATAAGTCATTCTTTAAAAATCAGTATGTTCCCTTTCAATATTTCGAAGAGTAGATCGTTTTGACCTACAATTTACGATTGGGTCCGGTTTTCCTTTAATGGGCTTAATACGCGCACACCAGTCGGGGGCAATTAAAACTAGTACACCACAAAAATCATAAAGCGCACATAAAAGATTTTCCACCTGGTGGAACAAAGGTTTTTGTATTGTCAATATGTCTTGATGAGCAACTTTGGCTTAATGAACACAGCTCTACATTTTACTTATTTGAATATTACGCTTTATTTGAACTCTTGTGAAAATGTAGCCTTCTAGAGACTGAAACAAAAATAACAAAAGAGGTAATGAACAAAAGTGATGATTGTGATATACATTTTTTCGAATTTCACACAGTTTTGTAGTCTTATCTGGACTTCTCTCGGCATTTGCGGCTGTCATAGTTAAAATTTTCTACAAGTTTTCTCGAAAACATCTCTATGAGCAATGTGGATGTTGTTTGTTATATTCGCAACTGATGTAAAAATTTAAGCTTTAATGGACCTCACATCCTGCCCTACTTAACTTACCTGAGTACGCAGATCACAGTCAGGCTTGCTTCTGGTCAAACTCAATAACAAACGGACATGCAAACATTATTATTACCTAAACTTACTACACTAATGACAGTTTTCATAGCGGCATCTATTAAAACAGAACATTTCCATCAAGCCTTTGGAACGTGACAGCAAACGAGCCCCTGAGAAATCAATTACATCAATGATATTGTTAGAATTCGACAAAATGGCGATCTGAAAACCAAAACTGTTGTGCTGATTTAAGGGCTTACGTGTTTATTAATGTCTTTACTACGTGTTTATTTATTACGTTTGGAACTGCACAAGATGTATCCCTACAGGCTTGTAAATAGTTTGTTTCACTAATTTTTATGTTAAATTTGTTAATTTATTTTTACATTGTTTCAAACCAAACCTCATTATTTACACTGCCACTTGTTTTTTTCGAATTCTTGGCACTAAATGAGACAGTTTCACTTCATAGTTTATAAATAAAACCTATGCTTATCTGTGCAACGGAGTAAATACCGTATTATAATAAACATTTAGTGCATATAGCGCTAATCACAAAGAACAGTGAGTGTACGATAAGGGCTACATACGTATGTATAATGTATGCATGATTGTAAGTCATGCAACTCTTATAAGATCTCAGTACGTTCTTTTAGTTCAAACTCTTTAGATCTAAGACCGTATCTAGATTGACTTCACGTTTAATTAGTGTGCATCCTTTTGAGACGCAATTTGTGTATACCTTCGTTAACATCGAACTGAAACATTGATAATTCCAAGTTTTCCCCATTTATCGTACTAACTCAAAACAAAGCCAATTTTTTACTGAGTGTTTTATACAAACGTTCTTTTTAGGATACGTGTAGTGTGTGTGGTAAACCTATACATGTGGTAATTTTTGGGTGTAAGCAAATAAGGAAATTCATTCCATCAGACACGTCACACATCCCGATTCGATTTCCATGTGGTCCATATTATTTGGGGAGAATAAATTTAATCTGTTCGGGAAAAATTTAATTTGTTTTAGGCCTGCTGGATTTGCAGCGACATTACATGAAAATCGTATATATAATATAGACTGTTCAACTTGCTGAATAGAAAGTAATTCAAAAACTTATATTTAAACATTTCCGTAGGCGTGTCATCACCAACGAGTTGTCAGTAGTTTCATTCGTTAAAAGTAGATAACAGATATTCTGATTTTGTCTTCCCATGCGAAATTTAAGTTAATTTAGGTGGCTCCATTTTACCGTATTTCACAATCTTTAAAAAAACCGAGGCTGATGCTCTTGACTCAAGTAATTAGATATTTTTTGGCTTTTAAACTGTGAATGTTTTGTACGTTTTATGCCGTTTTATACGCACACTGTAGTAGAGTAAATGGATCACGTTTACCACTGTAGAATGCTTCATATAATCATTTTAATGCAGTTGAGCGCTTCGTTATTTTAAGTCTGCACATTCTTACTTAAGTTTTGTCATTTGATTTTAGCTGTCAGGGATGATCTTAGAAGCAAAATAATGCATGGTAAGTTCAAAGTTCTGTTATTCTGCAACAGAGTCTTCTCACTCGCATTAGGTTTGCACGCCACGTTGTAGCATAGCAGTATTGTACACTCACTGTGTTTTACCACAAAGAAACAGCACTGTTTCCTAGCGTGTTACTTCATATCTACAGAAATTCAGACTGCAAATTAGCGTGAAACTAACAAACCTCTGGCACAATATTTTTAGAAACATAATTTCTGTGCTTTGTTCGGTAAGGTTGTTATAAAAAGTTTAGTATTGAAACACAACGCTTTACCTACCTAGACCCGATTTTTTTTACCACTGCTTGCAAGAAAGCCTGCGTGTACACTTTTTTATTTCACCTATTGTTTTTTAGTAGGAATGTAGACTTATCAATTAGGCGATTAATCGCAATTATATTTCTAACACTTAAAGTTGACGTCAAAAATTCTAAGTCACCCAGCTATGACAATCAATCAAAGTGCTGAACTATAATAAGAAAAACTTGCTTAGAATTTGAACTCGGGTGTAAAGTAAAAAAAGTAAGAAACTTTCAATGATGCCTTAATAGCAGTTCTCAGTTTTTACCACAAGAATCTTCATACACGGAGATCTTATTAGGTAGTTTAGATTTAAGTATTAGTAAAACAAGCGACTAACTAAATAAAAAGTGTTGAAAAGTGTGTACCATTTGTACTTTTGCTTCGATTGTTATTTCAGTGTAAATTTCTACGTTTTTACTGAATTATAAACGCGCGTTATTTATAAGCTATGGCCTATTTGTCCACCAAATTACAATTTCGGTGGATTGTAAACTATAATTTTCGAATTATTTTTAAACGTGTGCTAATTTGACAGTGTTGTATGAATGCACTCAGAAAAATAATAATTGTTTATCATGTCTAAAGCTAGCTCGGCGGTATGTCGCCATCTGACTGGCTGCGTTTGCTCTCCAAAAGATGGTGAGTGAAGTTTTCCTATGAGCACACGCACAGTTTTCGCAAGAAATTCACTAAATCGTCACTTAACATCACAGCAAAATTTCTGAATTTTGTAACCAAACAGTAGATGCCACGACCCTAGCCTGTCTTCTAACAAGGCACCACAACAATCACGTGAGCAAAGATTAATAATATTTTCAGTATTTCTCTGGTCAGCTCTCTCTCTCTCGTCTTTTTTAAACCCATTTTGATGACGTCGTTTCACTGATATCATTTGTGCCTCAAATTTTGCCAGTGCACCACCTGATTCACAACAGGCTTTTGAGAATTCACTTTAAATCACTCAAGTCAGCATTCAAATGACATGGTGCAGTGCGATAGAAAAATGATTGTGGTGGTACCGCAACCTGATTAACAAGGATGATAATTCAGCTTAGACACAAAATCGAGAGATATCTCAGATTTGTATATATCTCGTTACATAATGACAAAATGTCAGCGGCAGTATCGCAGGCGAAACAACCCAGAACAAGTTTTTATCGGTTAACAATTTAAACAACTGTAGCTGAATTTCGTAACCCACCACACGCTATGACGACTTGGTTACTCTTCCAGTCCTAAAGTCACTTTGTTACTTTCTCAGTACCAAATATTGTAATAATCGTGTCGGCCACCGAGTTTTGATTATGAAATGGATGTGTTGTATACGTTTTCACGCAGAACTTTTAGCAACGTATTGCAGCTCTATTTAACCCCAGATGGAATAGAGAAACCTGCTGCACTTTTTCTTGCACTCTGCTTTTGTTTACCTGAACCATCGAGCAGTTCCTATAACTAACCTGCGTATTTTAGTACGAGACCCAACTGAGAACACAATAATTAAAAATCCAATTGAACTTCATATTAAAAGAACTCGTATTCTCTTTTTTTCGTCACAGAAGGATCACAGAAAGATACAAACATCTTTCCTGGCTTCGTAAATTTCACAAGCTGTTGACATAAGAGAAAGTATACTACTTCACCAAGAGTTCTGTTTTGTTTACCGAGTTTACAACATTTATTTCCTGTTTCCATAACTTTCACATATTTATACTAAAATGTCAATTAGTTTTATTACTTTACATCGCTATGTTAAACACAGACCTAATGAATTCATTGGCCTATATACAAGTAAATATAAACGTGTCTCTGACTTCGTGGTAATAGTAATTTGGTATTAAATTGCGATTACATGTAAGACGATGCATTATGCACTAATTTTGTTTTATTATTACCAATTTTAAGTAAATTAAGAAACATAATCATCCATATGAGTCATTGAACAATAACTTTTTTGTATTTTGTAAGCAATCCTCATTGTACTAAAATTCTTTATGATTCTTTAGAAAAAGTGCTGTGTAGCTTTAATATACAATATAACAATTCAAGGCTAATTAATTTTATGCAACTCAGTTGAAACGTACATTGTTAGGCCTATTCTTATTATTCATTTAAAAATTTTATACAGCTCTGTGCTTTGTTAGTATCAATAACGAAAATAATAATTTTTGTTAGTAACTATAAAAAAGAACAAGATAAAACATAAGACTATAATCAACAGCTAGTGTTTGTTAATTGAGAAACTTAATTCCATCTCAGATCTAATACTTATTATGGACTAGGAGCATATTATTGTATCTTTTCAGCCCGAAGACGAATGGCTTCCAAAAATATCAAAAATATCAAAGAAAGTAGTAAAGACACTGAAGACGAAGATGGTGATGCTTTTACTGATATTCAAATTGGTAAGTGAAATATCAGTAAATCTGTGTTAAATACAATAAAAAAAATGGCCGTAATTTTCAATGTTTTCAATGTTAGATGAGAAATATATCCAATGAGTATCCAATTTGTAAAAATGTTGTGTCACATGTGAAAACTGGCTGATGGAGTGTCCCTTGAACATAAATAAAACTTTTCTGGCAACAAAACTAATCTAGTATTTTGCTATTTTATGGTTTTCATTTGTCTAATGGAAATAGCATTTACTCATATTGATATACCATGGGGCAGCCTTAACTAAAACACAAAGCCAATTAAAATTTTGTAGTCCGTTAGCAGTGCATAGTCATCGTGAATCGTGCAACGTGCTCTAGGTTACTGTGCTCTAGGCCTGCAACACTTAGATTAGATATTATTATAGTAGCAGTCGATTTTTAATTCAACTATTACTGAGATGGTCATAAGCGTAGCGCAGTGCACTTGGGCCCATTTGACCACGGTTTTGCTTGTTATTGATATGTTATGTCTGGATTATCTATGGAGTGCACAGTGTGATGAAGAGTACTGTAAATTAACTGTACTCTTAACTCAGGAATAACCACTAACTAGTGCTCAGTTGTGCGGCGGGAAATTTTGCATGTGGTTGCCCATTTGGACATCGCCAAAATTTCACGATAATGAAGTATGTCATTATTATTAATGATGTCATTATCATAATAATAATGACTGGTGTCGAATTGCCGATTATATGAAATCGCTGTTTGAGTGGTTAGTTGGGTTAGGACACAAAAACAATCACAGTCCTCTCGCAGGTATAATTTAAATTTTTCGCAGCGGTAAGCTATCGAATTATTGAGGAGAAGGTATCAAACTTACAGAATCTCCGCTGCATCTGCTACTATGCCTGTAAATGGTGAAACAGAGGCATTACTCAGCCTGTATATCCTCATTTAAAAACAGCTAATGGACAATAAATTGTTGCTATGGCAACCCCTTTTACTAGAACTAGTTTGAAGCAATGTAGTTGAATTAAAAGTGGGAATTGGATATCTGTGTAAAACTATAAGCTCTCACTTTGCCATCCTATTGTGCTTACACATTCTAGAGACAAGTACATGCACATCGAACTGATTAATGTACGGTACCAACTTTGATCAGAACAGATGTACATTTATTATTCAATAAATATAGTATAATTAAGACATTGGCCGAAGAATTCCAACTCCTTTTAGGATCTTTGATAATGTTTCTTAGAAAGTCAATGATTATTGAGGTTTACAACTTTATTAATGAAAAACTTGAAAAAATATTGATCACTATTATGTCAATATACAATATGCTAGCAGTTAAAAAACAAAGTCATGAAATTACAGTTGATGAATTTACGACAAGACAACTTTATGATCTCAGTAAAAAATATGTAAAGCATTGGCCAGGTATTCCGGTGACCGATAATAAAATCACTAAAAAAGTCCCAATTTTGGCTAGGAAAAAGTCATAATTAATTTTGGCTAGGATATGATTAAAGTTAAGGCTATTTCTTTTTTTGCTGAGTTTTTCTGTGACTTTTTTGCCTGTGACTTGTTTACCTGGATTCGGTGTTATGTAATGAGAGGCAAATTTGGCAATGGCGCATTAAAGAATTAATGAGCTGGATTTAAGAATTAAAACAATAGAACAAATTAAAAAATTGTGCAATGAATGTCATGCAATTAAATGCACTTCTCTTCAAATTAATAGTGATCAAAGTGTAAAACAAGAGTTACAATAAAGGAAAACAGAACAAATGTCCACGGATAAAAGTACTATCTGCCCTATTATGGCTATTATTATGGACAACATGGTTTAATTAACAAGACTAATAAAAGCAGATTGAAAGATCTTATAGAAACTGTGGTAAGTCGGAACCGTTATAGCTGAATCCACCCTGTATTGTGGATCTGCAGTCTGCAATATTTATCACGTACTGGAATTTAAAAAAAGATACATGTTTTAATAAATTTTAATAGGATTTTGCATGCATGTAAATTAACTCGAATATCCTTTTTCTCTATTTATTTGATTTTCTTTAAATTAATGTCTGTGTAATGTGATTCTTTTGTTTGTATTTTTTATGTCTTTCTGTTCCTGCATGAGATTCAGTGAACATTATTTTGGACTTTCCTGCATACCTTATCTTGAACATTTACTTGTATTATTATGTGTATTTCCACTAACCCAGCAATGCTGGTTTTCAACATGAAATGATCTTCTGATTGATGACATTTCAACCAACCAGCATAATTTTTTGTCAGAATTGCATTTATGTTTGGGGTTTCTAACTAAGGTCATGTGGCTTCTCATATGTCTTGCAAAGATCATTTGCCATTTGCAAACCAGATAAAATATCATATCACATTTATTCCATACATTACCCAGTTTACTGGTATAAAAATTACTTTAAAAGTTACTTTGCCATTTAAAACTTACATTTTTTCATATATATAATTTTTTATCCTAGGAATTCAGAAGATATTTACTTTACTTGACTGTGACATCTTTGTATTATAATAGTTAGACATCTTGTTACTTTTAGTTTATATTAAATTAAATATTCTTAATTCATAAAAAAATTATTTTTGGCAGGTAATCATTTAGGGGGAAAGCTGAATGGAAAAAATGAAAGCACCCGATGTACAAGTTTGAAAATAGCAGAAAATCGATTTCGCATTAAAGTGGTCCGCCGTGTCGTGAAAAGTCAGATTTTTTATTGGGTTGTGATTGTCCTTGTCTTTCTCAACACAACATGCACCGCCGTAGAACATTATAAACAACCTGAGTGGTTAACCAATTTTTTAAGTATGTGTTGCTTTACTAGTTACTCGGTGTGCAGTGTGTGTCTCTCTCTCTCTCTCTCTCTCTCTCTCTCTCTCTCTCTCTCTCTCTCTCTCTCTCTCTCTCTCTCTCTCTCTCTCTCTCTCTCTCTCTCTCTCCATGCCAGTTGTCGTATTTTCTTCAACGTTTCTAAAACCTTTTAGCAAGAGTAATGTTGGAGAACTCTTTTCGCTAAACTTATAAAAATGCTATTTTAGAACAATTTATTTTGAGGAAAGATATTCTGTGAGAAAAGTGATGACAACGTGTCTTGTCTTGCTCGGCACATACAAATATCTCCGAACTTGACTTTTACTATTCCCAAAAGTAAAGTTACCTAACATGCCAAGTAAAATGCAACCATGTGTGAAGATTTTAAAATTCAATGTTAATATTTATCTTATTTGATTATTTTGTGTTGTAATTTTATTATATATGGATGTGAAAAATAAATTGTAAATGTAGCTAAAACAAACAATTTTGCAATAGTTCTTATGTATTTTTTTGTTTTTTTATAGATTATGCAGAGTATGTGTTTCTTGGATTATTTATCTCAGAAATGCTATTAAAGTTGTATGGTTTAGGTCCTCGCATTTATTTCCGATCGTCTTTCAATATTTTTGATTGTGTGGTATGTATTCTGTCTACAATAGCTATTTTACTCATTTTCTTTAGCATATAATCAAAAATTTGTTAAATATAGTTTTGATTAAGGCTCTAAATTTTTGCTGAGAATAAAATTTGAAGCATATAAGTGAGATATTTTCACTGAAGTTCACACATTAAATATTTTTGTTAAGACAATTTTACCTTTTAAATGATTACTGTTTCAGGTGATAGTGGGTAGTATATTTGAAGTGATTTGGTCTGCATTTAAGCCGGGTGATTCTTTTGGTATTAGTGTACTTCGTGCACTGCGCCTGCTCAGGATATTCAAAGTTACTAAGTAAGTTTTGTAGATTTGTTAGTAATACATAATACACCTATTATCAATACTATCAGTGGGTAAGCAGAAACAACTTTCAGCTTGGTCTCTTTTATTCTCAGGGAGATTACATTAATAGCTTCTTGTCTTTTCCTTAAATCTTGATATATTTCATCATAAATTCGAGCTTAACAATATTCTCCCCCGCAGAACTCATTTTCACTACCTTGTTAATTACAATTTTAATGAGCCATATAAGTGTCAGTAAAGTATATCGTTTGTGCCTGGATAATGAGTTGTTAGGTAATTCCTCATTCCCCAGTGTCGTTTGTGAACACATGAGCATGAAATTTTACTTGGCAAATGGTTTAATAAATTTTAATTAACAGCGACTGTGATGAGTTATTACATTAGAGAGGTTCATCTTGCAAAATTTCATACATTCCACGTTAAGTGTTGATATTATACTGAGACTTCTTGAAACTAAGACTAAAGATAGAAAACTTAATGACCATTAATGTCCATTTTTGACGATGATAAATAAAGCAAGAGATGGTGCTGCTTTAATTAAAAGGTTTGGATTAAAAATTTATGAAGTATAATCCATTGTCTCAGTAGACTTAAAGCAATTCTTAAGTTTCTAGTAAAGAGTTTGTTTTATAACCAACATTTTATATAGTTGGTTATATATATATATAGTGTATGTATGTGTGTTCACTCAATAAGAGACCTAGTTGAAATTTGTATAGCAAATGAAACAACCAACATTCAATTTTCCCAGTCAATCATGCATTTCCTCACCTTAACTGCACGTCTAAGCTTGTATATAGGCTTTTGAGAAAATAACAATATCAAGTCATAGAATAAAATTAGATAACCATCCAGAGAATATCATGAGACAGAAGTGCTCCCTTTCAGTTTTATTTATTGTTTTGCCTCAGTTAAGTGTTAATGTGTCTGTCTTAAAGATTAATGTAATTAATGTAACGTGTATGGACTTTATATTCTGTGTTTCATTCATCAATATTTTACTGCTGCGTTTCACTTGCTTGAAAGCCGAGGCACTTGAAAATAGCAAAAAAAAATTTTATAGTAAATGCCATTCTGTTATTAATACGTGTCAGCTACATAATTTAAGTTAGTTTATGTGTTAATTTGTTCTGCAATTCAATAGATTTCTATAGATCAAACATGTGCAGTTTGGCTTGAATTTCTTTTTGCACAGCTTCTTCACATTTTACCTTGTCGTTACAGGTATTGGGCGTCTCTGCGAAATCTAGTCATCTCTTTGCTTAGTTCAATGAGATCTATTATGTCGCTGTTGTTTCTACTTTTCTTATTCATTGTAATATTTGCCCTTCTTGGCATGCAGTTCTTTGGCGGTGGGTAAGTTGAAATGATTATAATGTAAAAGTTATCTAAAGTTGCAGTCTTGTACATGACTTTGAAGTAATGAAACCAGAACTGTTATTGAAAAAAATTGTATGAAAAATTTCAGATTAACAAAAATCAGTAAGTAGATCTTGTAATTAAAATAAACTTACTTGTGCATATTTTATATGTTTATTAGTTAATTTTTAAACACCATGCAGAAAAATTAATATCAGTAAGTAGATTGGTAATTTACTGACTGCGTTAAATTTTATCATTTGTTTGTAGCAAATGGAGTAGCATTGTGTTGTAAACTTTTATCTTAACTACATTAGCTACATTACTGTCAGCAGCTATTATTGTAAATAGCTACTTCAGCTATTTACATTCACCATGCACAGCATATTTTTAAAAAGCAGCAGACTAAATTTATTGCTTACATTTTTTTTATTTGTTTGTTAATTTTTGAACTAAAATTTCTCATTATTTATAGAATGAGTATGCTGTACTTACCGCGAAATTTATAGAAACTTTGAAAGTGTAAATTTATTTATACATGTATTTTCAGTCTGGCTGTATCTATGACCCATTACTTTGCTGTTGTTAGCTTGTGAAACAGACAAAAACCATTCAATTATGTTTCTTTTTTATATATTTCAGTTTTAATTTTAAGGAAGGACGACCAGCAAGTAATTTTGATACGTTTCCGATTGCTTTGCTCACAGTATTTCAAGTGAGTACTATTTAACTTTTATGGAGTTTTTCATATCTATAGGTTCCCAGTGCCATTTTAATAAATTAAGAACTAGCATCTACTATTAATAACATAGTATTTGCACTGTATTATTTGCCACAAATTCAG